>JAVTVY010019072.1:0-75117 GCA_036873755.1 Hanleya hanleyi
TTTTATGTAATCTACGGTAGTAGATACATTATATAGGCATGAATTTCCCCCAGCAAAAGTTTAAAGATATGCTTCCGCCGTCCGACCAACGTACACATCCTAAAGAAAGAGTTCTTGAGCTCATCCTTGATAGCGACTATATTTCATGTTTTTCGTGATATTATTTTTCAGTCTTGGGTTTGTTACTTTGATAATATATATGTTACAATACTCGAGTACATCTTAAAATGTTGTCTTATAGCGTTTTACTTGTTTCAGTGTCTAAGTTCGCGCGTAAGGGGGCAGGGAGGTTGTCCTCGAGTGATTTGACTTCACCAATGCTGCGAACCTATTCTTTTTTCAGGAGGCGTCTTAGTTCAATAGAAACGCTATATAGTGCATTATTTTAATCACTAACTTAATCTCCCTCTCTTGTTTGTAATGTTTTCATCAAATTATTCTTGGCAAACCGTGTTGCTAGACATGTTAATTTTATGCATTGGTGCCAAAATCGAGCGCCTCGTTTTCCAGTGGTTTTGTTTTGCTCTCCGAGATCACAGCTTAGTTTGTAGCCCCTCAGTCGTGTACGCTGATTACAATACAGTCTCTCCCCTCTCAATGCTGAATTAAGCTACACTCTGTAGATTTCTATGGACGGGTCAGGGTTCTATGTCTAGACAGGCTGCAGGTCAGTCTAAAATAGTGAGATCAGCAGGGGGGTGTTTGTGGCGAAAGTTTTTTCTAAAACTGGTGTCTGATTCTTCAATGAAATAGATATGCATTGCACTGAAAGCGTAATAATGTTTCATTAATGTAGAAAGTATAAAGAGTGTCGTTTATTCGAGCAGAAGAGAAGCAATGTCTTTTGTTGAAAGATATCTTCCACAACCTGTTGCCCCCTTCCCCCAAGTATCTGGGTCATAGCATATTAGTAGGCTCTACTGATAAGCTGACCAGTTGTCCATGTGCTATCCTTTTGATGTTAGATGCAGACTTTCAGAAATACCACTGCGCAGGAGAATGGCAATTGCAGGGTCTTACGTGGAGTACGATATTTATAAATATCTGGCACATTATCTTCTGTGTAATGTATGAAAACATGGAATAATTATAAGATATTTAGTGGTAATTAATTGATTCAAAATTACTACTCAGTTCACTATTTCAGGTTACCATACTATTCATAATACAATAATACATAATGGTACCTTTATGTGAATTCCCCTTCATCGTAACCCTCACCATTCCCCAGAGCACTCTCCGCATATGCGATCGCCTGTGATATATTATTGTGACGATGAGTAAACACCAGCGGAGGAATAACCTTCATGCTGGAGAGCGACAGACATCCAATTGAAGGACCTGCAGATTGGCTTTCAGTTCTTGGAAAAGTGCATTTGTGGTGACCGTTGTCTCCAAATAATGCAATCAGACAACCACAACATCAGAATTAGCTGTCTCGCTTATTTAAACCAAATATATTCGCAAGAATAGGCAGTTCAAGGAGACGTATTTTACCATCGACCCAATTTTTTTTATTGACAACAACAACGTCACGTTGCGACCAAAAAAAGTGCTGTCGCTAAGTGATTTTACCCCAGCATTTACCACGGCAAATGCCGTTTGCCGTGGTTAATTGTGAGGGCTGTTCATGCAGAGTTTTTAACCCATCACCAGTACGGTATAGTTCCTCTAATAATTCAACCACCCTATTAGAATTCAATCACCCCCATTTTTGTGGACAAAATTGAATCAGTTGTTCTAATAACTTTGATTCCCCTCTAAACTCAGTAAAATTACTAAGAAAAAATTATTTGCATGATTTTGGACGATTTTGTCAACTTCCGGTTCCAATACATTTGATCGCCCCTTTGATTTATTGGTGGAAAAGTTCACTTTCTGTGATTGAATTATTGATGTATTCTGAAGTTGCTGAAAAAAGAGTGAGTGAGTGAATAGGGTTTAACTTCATTTTCAAAAAATGTTCCGCCATATCACGGTGGCAAAAGAGAGGGGGAGGAGCAGGGAAAACTACTTGTAACAGAACAGATATAATGTTAGCCTGTTTAGCAATTCCATCTCTTCTCTGCGTGATGGCCTAGCTGTCAATGTGTATCAGTGGTCGAAATATTCAAAATCTACATTGAAGTATTCAGAATTCTGGATCGCGAACAGAAACGAAGGGGGTATTTCTTTAGTTGTGTGCATTTTCATTGACCAGTGAAATTTGACTGACAAATATGCCGTCATCATTGATCTCAAATTTTCGAAGTGGTGACTGGACTGCTCTATCTTCAGGGGCAAAAGAAGTAATATGTGGCACTTTACTCCTCTGCAAAGGCGTCGGAAGCGGTACGGCAGGTACCGTACCACTTTTGCGCAAAAAGAAACAAACTTGTGCAATGAATTAAGCCTATAATAATTATATCGGCTACGAATATGTCTAGCTTACTTTACTCTACATATATTTTTCTAATTCAGCATCGCAGAAAACCACCATCGATTGCGTTTTCATGGTAAAAGGATTACGAAAGAACTACAAAAACACTTCATTGTATTGTGATTTTATTCACCAGAAATCGCTCTGAATGCAGGGCCCAGGCTGTCTCTCAACATGCGCCTGAAGTGCTATTATAGTAGCTCCTCCCCCCCTTGCCTCATAATGCTGTACCACTTCCACATTTTATTACCAGGAAACCATGACAATATTTCATTGAAATAAAGGAAATAAAGAAATTATTATAAACATACATATCCGGTGGGTCTATCCTTTATGAACCTTTAAATGACACTAATACCCATCTCCCATCAAAGTAGAAAATGTAAAACTACTTGGAGTTCACATAGATAACACAATGACATGGAGAACGCATATCGAAGAATTAGCGAAGAAACTCTCCTCACTTATTGGACTGTTATACAGGAATAGACACCTATTGTCAACAAAGGCCAAATGTTTATTCTACACTGCATATATTCAGCCTCATATTGACTATTGTCTTACAATCTGGGGAAATGCCTCCAATTGCTATCTTGAAAGAATTCACAGACTCCAAAAAAGAACCGCCCGAATCATCTTACATGCTGACCCTGTCACACCATCAAAGCCACTGTTTAAACAATTGAATTGGATGACTATATATGAAAGATTGTTTGTTCAAAAAGCAATTCTCACTTACAAAAGCCTAAATTCTGAAATTAACACTACACCAAATCTGTTCCAGAGAACAGCTGATACTACAAGTCGAACTACAAGGTCAACGTGTGCTGGTCACTTGTACATTCCAAAAGGCAGGACGGAGTACTTCAAAAGAAGTTTGAGTTACTCTGGTGCCACACTATGGAATAGCCTGCCTCAAAACTTGCGCAGTGCTGAGTCTGAATTCATTCAAGAAACTTGTAAATAATTTTGTAAATAATAACAGAGATTGATTATTTGTATGTTACATATATATTATCATCATCATCAATTGTGCTTTATATAGATACAATATATTTGAACATCTTTCTTTTGTTATGAGGGCCTCAAGGGAGAACAGTCTCTGACTGATTGTGTAACCCTCGTTAAATAAAGCATTTATTATTATAAGTCGCCGCCTTTGAATATACCCTACATGATATCACCCTCGGCACCAGGAGGGCAGGTCTAATAAGATTCTGTGAGTTTCCAGGGTTTAAAATCGTTGTTTAGAAAAGTTTTACAATTTGGACAACTCGAAAACCTATATATTTCAAGGGAAATTCACTTTTTATCAAACACAGTCACACAACAGTCAGAGCAACAAAAGCTCCCTGTGTTTTAATTCCGCCATAGAAAAAAAGGCATGTTCGACTTATTGACCAATCAGCGTCTAGTCTCGCCTTGAGCGCTGAACGGCAATAAAATAGAGATTGCCAAGTTCTGCTGAAGATGTAACAGTATTTTTAAGGTTGCTAAAATTCAGCGTCTTTGGATGATTTACAGCCCATATTTGACGGATTACAAGAATCTTTGGGTGACAGCATGCACAACAAGCATCTATTATGGAATAAATTAGGATGCAATATTTATTCGGGTAGTCCAGGGTGCTGTCGTGGCAACATATTTCTGTAAAAATGTACACAGCAGGGCTTCGTTTCTAGCGCGAGTGATAGCTCACCTGCACGCAAACACTCGCGTAAATTAACGTCACGAGAGTGAGTTTTAGCTCACGTTAACTGTCACATTTTATATCATATTATATTGCAACCACTCACCTGAATTTCAAATACGCTCTCCTGAACAGTTTGACGTGAGCTATTTTCAGCTCGCACACTAATACTAAACACGGAGCCCTGCACAGATTATGTCGGAGGTCGAGGGGATTGATTCACCATGTGTTGTTTATCGTTGACCATAACCCCCAGATAGTTCAGCTGACAAACATCTGTGGATAACACTGCCAAGTATTATTAACAGCACTGATGCTCATTCAATTTATGTACCAGTGTCATTCCCGTCCGAAAATTATTTTTATATATTTTTATATTGATGGATCTTCATTCATTTCTGCAGATGTCGCAAAAAATCTACTTATACTTTATTTCTCTCAAACGAGGCCTTGACTCGATTACTGTCACTGGATATCTGCACATGCATGAATGTATGAACTGAGACACATGATCTCGCTGCATTATTACACTCCAGCTGGATGGGAGGTGAAGCCTGTTGTCCTGAATTGGTAAACTGAAATTCATCCGTATTCATTTACCCCAAATTCGCTATGGTAAATCCACTCCTCCATTTCCTTTAAAGCCAAAAGTTGTATATTTCATCTGTATAAACCCGATCGAAACCTGACAATTTCAACATATGAGACCAAGTCATGCCACTTTTTATACGACACAGCAACCATCTTCGCACCAGATAACTCTTTGTCTGCTAATGACCTCGGTCATGATAAAAAAACTTCAAAGCAAAATTATTAATCTACCCAGTATTTATAAACCACTGGTCTATGTTCAGATGCTATACAGGCTGTCTTTTATTCCTATGCTAATACAGCATCGTCATAATGGAAATTTCGCCTTTACTATAGGTCTCGACAAGTGGTTGACCAAAATTTATAAACTATCGCTGACAAAAGATAATTATTTTCCAGCATGTGTTGTAAACGGACATGGCGTTGTATGCGCGTAGTTGCATTGGCAGTAAAGTTGCATAACCCGATAGAATTATATTGGGCCAATATGACATGATGAAGATCAAGTTCGAGACCCATATTCAGTGTAGGTAGGGGCTTAGGCTCGTTCGACACTTCGGTCAGTCTTTTGTAGACATTCTAGTTTGGTCCCTTGTGATGATTCTATCTTTCTAAAGATTCTCATCTTCATTTTTGCAATATTCCCTGAATTTCGTAAATATCAAGGAACAGAATGATCCACTAATATAAACAATCTTTTATTATGAATGATGAGCAGATTCAGTAGTAGATTACATCGCAAAGCCTATAGGCTCTAGTTAAATTCCCGATATGACGTAACTGTTCCAAGACTATTGTAATTCGGAATTTTCATTTCAAACTGAGCATTGTTATATGTTATGCCCACTAATCAGGCCCACCCATGTTGACTGTATACTGCGCCATTTGGGAAATGCGGGAGCTGCTGTTGCCGTTGGAGAGGGTGCACCACTATTTGTGGAAACTGGAATGGCAAATTCCTAAATACGGAGTTACAAATTGAAAGCGACCCCTTAGTGTGATTGTCCAGTATTTTAACCTATACACCAGTTGTATAGAAAAGTGAAATCTCTTAGCTTTCATGGCTGGGAAATTGGGCGTAACTGACCTCTAACCCTTGACCTTTGATTATAAAGGCAACTTGAAGAGGCCACTTCTGTTCATGTGAAAAGTAGGACTTGGGGAAAATGCCCCAGATCTCTCCAAAAATTCATAAAAATGGACTCACATGGGTCTACATGAACCATATTAGGATCACATGGGTGGTGCAGGATCTTGTATTTAAGCGTTCGTTGAGGGCACTTCTGGTCAGGTTACTGGCGGATGGATGAAAAAATAGGATTCTGGACAAACACAGAATCCGGTATAATGGATATTACAGGACATGTCGCCAGGAATGGCGGACTTTACGCAATCAGATGAGAGAAAGAACAACAACAACAAGCGTTTTGCTTGGTTCACATTTTATGTACCCCCTACATAACTTGACAACCAACTTGTGGGAGCCACGATGGGTGTGTTTACAATTCACCTATGCTATTGTCCGTGTATCAGACGCATCGTCGGCAATGTTCGCTCTTGTCTGTGTACAATGACCATCCATGGGCGATTCCATGTCACGTAAGTTACATTTTCATTCCCGCTAGGGATGCATCTGTAACATCTGACACAATTAACAACCATGACTACACCAATAACAAAACAATTCACTTAAATAAAAGTATTTCTTATATTATGAATGGGTTTTTGATTAATTTCAGTCAAATTAATCAGCATCTGGGCTTAATTAAAAAAGTGTTACGTAAGTTACTCAGAGAATTAGGGCAGTTTTGGTTCATTTGACGTATGTTAAAAATTCTCTGATTTGGTTGTAAGAATCTTTCAAGTTCTCACCTATGGCGAAAGCTTGAACAATGAATTAGTAGATATGAGTCATCAGCCACTTTGCCATATTTCACCACAAGGGTTATAAAGATTGTTAACCAGTGTCACGTAAGTTACAAATGTGCGTCACGTAAGTTACATGGGATGGGTTTCTGGGCTATTTATTCAAGAAATACTCGCAGAAATGTTTAGAAATTGAATAATATATTGTACATGTAGTTATACAGGAATAACAATTTGTGTGATACTTAACTGCTAATTATTTAATAATTAATTACCAAACTCATTACCATAATTTCGGTGAAAACATTGGAATTGTTTATGGGATTGGACCATGTACTTAGTCTGCAAGGACAGTTTAGAGTATCTTACTAGTATACTTTTAGTGGTAACAATGTTAAAAATACTCAATAGTTGGATTTGTTTTCGACAAAAAATTCTTTGTAGTTTACATGGTTTTGTTATTTGTAACTTACGTGACACTTTTGTAACTTACGTGACATGTCACGTAAGTTACACAACTTCACTCATCTAAATTTCTATTCAACTGTTTATTTTTTAACTAGTTTAGAGGTGTATGTTCCTAGTGGACATGAGGTAGTTTCATTGACGGAAGAAGTTTTTTATATCTGACGCCTATATTATCTCTTGACAAAATGACCCATGGAAATTTGCCACGTAAGTTACATTGTGTTAATCGGATTGAATATTGAGTGAAAATGACATAATCTTGCCAACTTCACAAATTTGGCAAGTTTTCATGTTAGAATACATGGTTGTTAGTTACTAACATCAGATATAACCAAACTGAGATGAATACTTCAGATTTTACATCTTATTTTGAGGCCTACTAGAAAATCACATTTTATGGCTGTCTGAGTTTTCTAGGTATTTCAATGGTATTTTTTTCTAGAATGTGGACCAGTCAACGACAAAAACTTTGTCTTACAGTACAAGGCAGAAATACATGTATCTTGATGCTAAAGGCGAGTTAAAAAAATCATTTTCGCGACTATAATTTATTAATCTCAATCGAAAAACGCGCCTCAATCGCGCAAAAACAAAAGCATACTCGCGACTGAGACGCGTTGACCGCTCGCCGTCACTGTAATGATACTGCATGACGCGATCAGAACAAGTCGCATGTAGTAAATAAACGGGTCCCTTTGCTATTTGCCGGTAGTCTCGTTTCTCAGCCTTGTATGCTCGGATGCATGCGGGAGGATTTTGCTGTAGACCGTCTTTTTTTGAAGCGGTATATTTGCATGTAGCTTGATTGAAACCCCGCTAAATATATTTATTTTCAGAAGGCCCATACTTTAATTAATCTGTCCTTCAAAATATCTGCTCGTTTGTGTCTGAAACAAAATCAGACCAGGCGAGAAAATATAATAAAACAAAATAAACTTTTTTCGGCAACATTTACCGTGCGTCTATGTCCCAGCCATCTCATCACAATTTGCCCAATTCAACCGGATGATCGTGCTAAAATACCAGTGCATCGTCTCTGTGAGTTTTAATCCGACATATAAATCCGAGTATCCCTTTATTTCCATTGTAAATCCAACAGTCGGCTCGCTAAAAGTTTCGTATGGAGTCGTTTAAATTCACTCGGCACAGAAGACCGACATACAGACAGATAGCCGGCCAATCGCTGCGATTGTCTCACAGCTTTTTCTTCGGTGGCCTCATTCTCAACTAATCAGCTTCGCGGTATTAACCAGCTCAGTCGGCCTTGATTATCGGAGGAATATTCCTGATGACGACATGTCTATCTAATCAAATCCTTCGTTAATTGCTTGGTTATTTGTTAAATCACTCATCATAGGTCGAAAGTAGGGGAAATGATCTTGGAAATGAGGCCACGGTCTCCCACATTCTACCTCGAGAAATGAGATTTCGATGCGTTGAAAATGGTCCAAAAAAACCCGGCAAATTCTTTGCTGATTTTCTCAATTTCCATCAGAATGAAGGTACGTCTTCAATAAAATAAACCTCTTATACGTTTATGGTATTATTCTTAATAGAATTTGAACGTATATTGCCGATTATTTCATTATTGGACGATGTGGACTATCAACGAGCTTTCACTCGACGAACATTTTACTGTGAGGGGAATATTTTACGTGGTGGTCAATCTCGGCGTGTTCGGCCAACAAGACTCGGTCTGACGCGATCAATAAAGTAATCCCTTTTGAAATATGCCTGTGGATCGCACTAAAACCCAAGACGATCGCGTCGACGGCTACCATCGGCCGCTTTTACACGCTGACGCGTTTACAGAAAACAGTCGGGTCGAAAGCGCGTCTTCCGAAATTTACAGTCGCGACTCCTTCAATAAACTAGCGCGAGTCAGTCTCGATTACTTCGCGTTCTACTCGCGTTTAGCATCAAGATATTTCTGCCTTGTATTGTAGTTCAGGTACTGGTTGATGCAAAAAACCAACAGATGTCCCATCCTAGCAGTTTGAAATTTGAGCAGCATTCACTCTCTGTCGTGGAATCGCCCCCATTCGTTCTGGTCCATCCCTGAGCATCTTCGGGTAGTCCAGGGTGCTGTCGTGGCAACATATCCTGGAACAGCTGATTTGGCAATTTGACGAATTTCCGGCTGTTAGTCTTAGTTTTGTGTCCACCCGCCAGTCAAATGACCTCTCCAAGGGGCGATGGAAATCCAAGGTCAAAGGTCAAGGGTCAAAGGTCATTTTGCTTCGTTCATCCACCCTGATTATCTCACCATGAATGCTAAGAGATTTCACATTTCTGTACTACTGACAGATGAGATAAAAATGGACAATCAGAACAAAAGGTCACTTTCGGTATGTAACGCCGCAATTTGCAACTGCTTATGGGCAGATTAGTAGGCATAACATATAACAATTCTTACTTTGGAACGAACATTCCGAATTGCAGTAATTTTGAAGCTCTGTCGGGAATATAAATACATAGTGCATTTGAAGTGCATCGTACAGAGCCTCAAGAATCCTAAAATAGAAAGACCAGTAGTCACTTCATGCCTCCTCTTTGGCGTTGGAGGTCAATTGAGATACAATGTTGGAGAAACCTGTGACGGATCAAGTTTTATTGTTTTGAGGAAATGCGTACCGGTATATCTGAATTATGTTTGAATAGTCAGATCCTTCAATTTATTACCCAGTTTTTACCCCTCGGCCAATTTTGGCCATGGGGTATTGTCGTTGTCTTGTACGTCCGTCTGTCCATACGTCCATACGTCCGTATGTGAGCGAGATAGCCGGAAAACAGTTCCACTGAAGAATTCCAAATTTGGTATGCTTATTTACCTAGTCAAGGACCAGAAGCCTATTGAATTGGGACCTGATTGGGTGGAAACCTTGGCGGCCATCTTTAATTTGATGCAAAATGGATAATGATCCATATCTCGGAAACCATTCGACTGTTCAATACGAAAGTTGGTATATATCATCGATACATCAAGCAACTTTCAATGAATTACCAAACCGACTTTTCAGATTAGCTGGAAATCCTGGAGGTCATCTTTAATTTATGCGAAATCGATAATGATACATATCTCTGTTACCATTCACTTGTTTTATATAAAAGTTGGTATACATATCGATACATCCAGATACTTTGAATCGGGACCTGAGTGACCGAAAACCTTGGCGGCCTTCATTAATTTATGCAAAAACTTTAATGATATACATCTCTGATACCATTTAAGTGTTCTATACCAAACTTGGTATACAGCATCGATGTATCAAGAGACTTGCAATGAATAACCACATCAGTTCCTCTGAGTGGAGGGAAGGATGGGCGGCCATCTTTAATTTATGTGAAATCATTAATGATCTCTATCTCTTATACCATTCAAAAATTTGATGTAAAATTTGGTATACATCACTGATGCATCAAGAAACTTATGTAATGAACCGGTTTCTCTGATTGAATGGAAACCTTAGGGGTCATTTCTAATTGCAAAATTTTAGATAATCTGTATATTTATGACTTGACTGCTTGGTGTTCCTGACATCTTGGTTCAAATTGAATACATTATGAATGTACCCAGAGCCGAGGGGTTTTCAGATGCGCAGCTTCGTATTCCCAGATATATTTATATTGTGTGCGAATGAATGCGTGATAGAATATGATGCTCACAGTCCGAATTTGGGCTGGTGACAATATTGACAGCATAAAATATGATGTGTACAGTTCGAGTGTCAGTTCAGACTGGCTGTAGGTTCTCGATCGACTCCAGCTTTATATATGCAGTGGAGGCAACGCTACTCGGATGAGAAGTTGGCAGTAATGTCGTCATAAACTCGGCAGCTGAGCAAACAGGTACACTTTTATATGGATTAGTTCTGGCGTGTATTATTCAACGGGAGATATAATCTTTGTGAATATTTTTTTTTTTCGCTACCATTCGTGCATTAAATAAGGTCATGTCAGCTTTTAAGATAGTTAAGATATTGTTTTCATGATGAAGTTGAACGTCTATATAAGGGTATTTTGGCAAAATGGTAACATATTTGATTACAGGATTCAACGATTTTTTGAATGAGTAGACCATGTCTAAAATTTTACATTTTGTATGTCAAGCACGTAACGCTGTGTTTGATGCTGCTTAGATCTCCTGTTTATCATAGATGATTAACTTTGACTACACATACTATTAGTGGAGAAATTGCTGCCTTTAAGGGCTTGAAATTGGGTCATTCTAGGAACTGGCATAAGGCGTTCCAAACAGAGTGGCATGTTGTGCCGAGTTGGAACTCCTATGAACTGCATGGCATCCATTTTGGAACTCTGCAGACAAAGGGGGCTTAAGCCATAACATGTAATGACATGGAGGGGGGGGGGGGTCCAGGTGGCATTTCCCCCCTTTCCCCGATAAAGTGAAATTTTACAAGTAAATTTCATGTTATTAAAGCTAAATATTACCCACTCCAACAAGCATCGCACACCTTAGGTGTCCATCCAGGGATCATACAAGTGCCGTTTTTAGTCTGGAGTGCCCTCCCAGGGCCATAGCCAAGATTTACTGAGGGGTGGTTCGCTTTCACTCCAAAAGGGCACATCAGGGGGTTCGCTGTACGGGAATTCAGTGTTTGAAAAGGGCATTTCGCCTGAACCCAGAAAACCCCCCTTGGCTATGGGCCTGCCTCCCCCTCTAGAAATCCGGGCTACCTATGGGCCTGTATTGCTAGCTTTTGACAAATTTTTCAACTCCTGTTCTAATGAATTTGATCCCCCCTTGATTTTATTGTGGGAAATATAAATTCCTGTGACTGAAATATCACAGGATTTACTGTAACATTTTCGGATATGCACACATTTCCTGTGATCTGATTATTCCAGAACTTTAATTAGATTGTTAATGTACTCTGTCTGTGGTTTGTTTCAGGCCCAGTATTTGGCAGTAAAGATTATTTCACTGGATTGGCTATTTTCATGGACACATACAGTAATCATAATGGACCCCACCAGGTAAAGGATTTTATCATTTAGATGGACAGGTTTCAGAACTGTGGCCAGTGTGGGAATGGCATGTTTGTACCTGAGAAGAATGGGTGCATGAGTATGTTGAAATCAGACTTGGGCATCCAGGACGAGAGCCCCAGGGGATCATAGCCCCAGGGACGAAAGCCCTGTGAACAAAAGCCCCACAGACAAAAGCACTTGTGGACAAAAGCCTCAGAGGACAAAAACCCCAAACCACTATTTAAGGTGCATGTGCAGTAAATTAATTCATGGACTCATGAAAATGTTATAAAATGATAGTGCAAACATGAAACAACAATGAAGGGGAAATCTTGCCATTTTTGACCCATCTATAGACCACTTTCATAATCCCTGCTGTCTTGTGCGGGAACTGGCTAGTGACTACAAATGGGGTCTGCTCCAGCTACTGAAACATGCAAATTACACACACATCAGAATATAATCAAGCAAAACTCTGCCACTATCTATCCCATTTTCATTTTGTTCTGTGATTATTAAACCTGAAGAGAAGGCCGTTTCAGAAATGAACAGTGTGAAAAACATTTCCAGGTCCTTACAAATCATGTTATGGTTCCGAGCCAAATGATCAATGAATTGTTTCAACATTGGGGGGACTTCAACTGCTCAGGTTTTCATTTTGATTCTTTCATTTTTGTAGCCATTTCATCATACAGTGCATAACACATCAGTATGCTAATGTTCATGTGGACAAACATTTAATTTGTTGCTAATGTTTCCTGTTTCTGTCCACAATGTAACATATAGCGAATGAGTTAATTGTACCAAATATATTGCAGTTGCATTAAGATTTCACCTGATGAGTAATAAATGAGCTTAAAGATAAAACAATCCGGGTAAACTAATGAAAAAATGTGTTCTTGACAAGTATAATACCCAAGGAATACAGGTGGATGTCTGTCCACTTAGTCTCTTCTGTAACATTTAAGCAACAGCTGATTAATAATAACATATTCTATTTTGATGACCAGTACTTCAATTTTTTAGGCAACTGACATGATCTTTGGTTTCCTTCTATATATTCTTCCAGAACCATCAGTCCCATAAGGAAAAAAAAAGGTGTATGTTGACATTATGATGCTGATGAAATGTTCAATGACTAGCATACATTATCATTGTCTGTCCACATGTAACATTAGATATGGCTAGAACTCAAGCTTAAAGTTTCACACAATTTGTATTTCCTCCAAAATTGTGTTGTATGGTGCAGAGGGAAAACGCTTCAGACAGCAAATTTAATTCCATCCTCCTTCATTTTATTATCTCATCTTTACAAAGTAATGGGGAGATATTGTGAGGAAGAAAGAGGATTTCGTCATCAGTGTTGGTGTCCCTGACCTGAAAATGATAAGGTGTTGGGTTTAGCAAACTAAAAAAAAAATCAAGAAAAAATATTTTAAAAATGAGAAAATGGTGGGGGGGCCTCCGCTTCTTCTCACTTTTCTGTATGCCGGGTACTGAAATTTACGGTTCCAAGTGCTTCAACGTCGGGGGACTTCAACCCCTCGGGTTTTCATTTGAATATTAAATTGATCAATAAGATAGAGTATCAAATTATGTACAGCCAGAAACTGGTAAATGAAAATACATGGCCTAGGGCAGGGGTGGGGGAGGCAACCATTTTATCAGGTGTGGGCGACATCTGTGCGTAAAATGCAGTGGAATTTCCTGAGTTAGTCAGCTGTTGTGCCTGTCTTTAGGCATCCCTATAGGGATGCTTTATGTTTTTGTCAGTTTCTTCTCCCTGTTGTTTTTGCAATAAAGCTATTACAAACCGCCATTATTCTCCTCTGGAGATCTCATTTGCAAAAGAATTAAAAGAGTTAACTCCCCTGATCCTGGGTTACCCAGGCAACGTGTTCCACGCATGCGCCCTTTGATCCCTGATTCTTCATATTTTCCTTTTGCAAGCCAGCGTAGCTGACATGTTTTGAAGATCTAGCATAGTAAAAGTATATTTAGAGTAGGAAGGTATTGGTAAGCATTATGTCTGATGTAGCCACTCCTTTGTCTCGACATTCTGATCGTTGTACTGTATGCCAAACTTACAGGTCGCTTGCAGATCGACACTCGTCGTGCCATCTTTGCCGACCGCAAATTTGTACACAAAACAACCCGTGCAGTGAATGCGTGGACTGGGACGACGCAGTTTGGCATAGGTATTCTACCTTCATGCAGTCTACGGCTATAGCTAAATCTGTAAACGTCGACCGACTGAAAGAGAAAAGAAGAGCTGCGGCCCAGCGTTTCTTACAGGGAATTCAAGCCTCAAATTTTAATCCCAGTCACATAGATTTGACGACCTTACCAATGGTAGTAAGGCACAGTACAGAGACGTTTGGAGCCCGGGAGATCATACCGATACGGACCCCAAACATAAGATGACGGCCCATGTCGAGCTTTCTGATCCGGACCCTCTACATTTAGATACCTTCTCATCCCAGATCCGGACATCATCATCCCGAAGTCCGGACTCCCCGGTCGAACTAGAGATGGAATCAGCTCCGAAGTCGGACTCAACAACTAAAGTTCAGAAACCGGCCACGGTACAGCTCAAAGTCCGGGATCCGGAACATCAACTTCCCGGGAAATCGAGCCGGAATGCAGACCGGGACCCGGATAACTGAGAACATTCCCGTAATCCGGACACTCGAACTACGGAGGACCGGAACGATCATACAAGGCACACAACCCGGAGTTCCGATCGTCCTCATTCCAGGGATAAAGATCGCCTTCCCCGTCCCGGACGTCGCTCCCGTAGCCCGGATCGTCGGCGAATCGAAAATACGAATCAGAGAGGAACCGGAATCCGGACTCGGATTTTCAGCATTATCAGCGCCATTCTCGGATGGAAGATCGAGATCGAGAGACGGCCAGACATAGAAGCCGGGAACCCAGGGAGAAATTTATCCGGACGAGTCCCCGTTATCAACCACGTTCCCGTAGTCCACCCAGATATCGGCGACAGAGTCCTATGGCCAGGGTTTGGAAATCGGAACTTTTCTTCTCTGGATCCACGTCAACCTCGCCATAGATCACGCTCTCCCAGACGACACCAGCCAACAGAGACGATTGGACATCAGGCACAAGTTGGAAAATCTATGCAAAAAGAGTCTTCCAAAAACCGGACTACCTCCCCGAAACGGAAACGGACTTTGCGGGAATCTGACGCAATCCATTCCAGTTTAGCTGTTCTTTCATCACCACAGAAGCGTAAAGAGAGAACACGCACAGAGATGTTGCCGACAACCACGCCGTTGCCCCAGACGCAAATTTCAGATAAATCTTCGGAGAGTGAGAGAAGTCAGAGATCCCGATCAGCCTCAACTTCCCCACCACCAAAACGGAGACGCAGTCGTTCACCTTCGGCAGACTCGTCCATATCACCACCACCGGAGTCTGACTCAGATTTGGGCAAGAAAGAAGCTATTCCGTTCAAGACCAAGATGGCGGCGATTTATAAGCTCAAACCTAACATCGCCCAACCTTCTGAAGATGAGAAGTCCCAGGCTCAAAAGAAAAAGCGTTTAACGGCAGCCTCTACTTCTGCTAAAGATCTACCCCTTGTAAACCAGGGCGACCCGACAACCTTTCCCCCATCTCCGGAGTGGAAAAGATTATTGGACCAGTACGAGGAAAATAAGCTGACTTCCAATGCTGTATACCCTAAACGTCCGGGAGTCTTCAAGCCTGATATATTTCACAACAAGTTACTACCAGATAAACCGGCACGTGTAGATGGCGACATCAGCACTCTATCTCTGTCACCGAAACCGTCCATCATCGACCTCCCCGTCTTACAGGCATTACAGGTTGAGGAGATGATGCTACATCAACACCGGATAACCTCTTACACCGACTATTTCATCGCTGGAATGAAAAATCTCATCAAGGAAATTGGCGAACGCCCTCAACAGAAGGAAGCCGTTCCCATCATGACGAACGAGGTTGATTTTTTGTTGGGATTCCTCGACTTCTTAGACAGAGCCAACGCCCACATCATGCAGACTGCCGCTTTCTCTTTTTCTACAGTACTTCAAGCGAAGAGATCGACCCATTTAAAACAACTGAAGACAGACGTTACACCCCATGCTAAGACAACATTACTACAGCAACCCTTCGCCTCACACATGTTGTTTAACGATGTCATCCAGACTGTCAGATCAGAGGTTCAAGACGAGAGATCATCCCGACTCATAGACGTTTTAGCGAAACAGCGCCCCACTCTGGACAAGTTCAGCAAACTGAAGGGTCAAGGGAAGACTTAAGGACAGAACTTTACAAAGAACACCAAGAGCGACCAGTCCAAACGTGGCAGCTTTCGCGGTAAAGGCAAACAACGTGGTGGACCTCAGTTTCAGCCCCCGGCCACTAGGGGAAGGGACTCCGGACACCATAACTAATCAACTGATACCTCCATCCAATCTCATTCCTCCATTTCATCAATTTCAGCATCCGGTCGTCGTCGTCTGCAGACGGTTTGGCAGAATTGGGAGTCCATTACCAACGACAGGTGGGCCATAAGAACCTTAAGAGAAAGATTTCATCTCACATTCCTCAAGTACCCACGTCTCATCACGCATCCACAGCCCCCGAAATTCCCGATTCGACCAGAACATCTGCAGACCTTAATCTCTTCAGTTCAGATGTTAATCCAGAAGCAAGCCATACGAGAGCTCAGCCAAGACGAAGACACTCCCGGGTTTTACAGTCCAGTGTTCCTCATCCCAAAGAAGGGCTCCGATCAACTGCGCATGATCATAGATCTCCGACGTCTAAACAAAGACCATCTAGCGACGCCTCCAAGGTTCAAGATGCCGTCCATCCCTTCCTTGCGGTCCCGACTCCCACTGAAGACTTGGATGGTATCCATCGACCTTCAAGATGCCTATCTTCACATTCCCATTTACTCACCTCATCGACTTTATCTTCGTTTCGCCATTTCCGGAAGGAGGTTCGAGTGGCAGGTTCGCGATATCGATCATCCTTTCGGCATATCCATCGCCCCGTGGTGTTTCACCTGCATCACTCAGCCCATCGTTTCATTTCTTCACCTACGGGGCATCAACATCGAGATTTACATAGACGACATCCTGCTGTGGTCCGTGGACGAGAATCTTCTCAGAGCCCAAACAGATTTCATCCTTCAGGTCCTACTTCAGATTGGCTTCATTCCTCACCCCGAAAAATCAGAACTACAATCGGGTCAACAGAGGCATTACATAGGAGCATTCATCGATTCTCAGAGGGGCATTATCCTACTGCCGGAAGATCGATGGAACAAAATCCAACAAATAATAAGAATTCTTATCGTCACAATACCAACCCTATAAATGCAGCAGGTACGACATCTACAATTCCATGTCCAACCGTTCCTACGAATGGAAACGGACAACCCGATGGTGACAAAATCTCCATGCACATCTCAGATGGTGGCAGCATCGACTCAATGTGATGATCGGAGTACCATTTCGTCCGCCTCATCCAGACCGCTATCTTTTCACAGATGCATCGCTAACGGGCTGGGGAGCCCACATGGGGGATTGGGAAGTTGCCTGGTGCTGGTCCCAAGAGGAAGCCCAGCTTCAAATCAATGTCCTCAAGATGTCGGCCATCATTCATGCTGTTCAACACTGGCTACCTCACATATCCCAGTCATCTCTCCTAGTGGCCACAGACAACATCACAGTAACAGCGTATGTGAACAAGCAAGGCGGCACGAGATCACATCAACTATTTCTGAAGACATTGGACTTACTACAGCTAGCTCAGCAACATCAGTTCCACATACGAGCACGGATATAGCGGGGAAACTCAACGTTCTGGCAGATGCCTTGTCCAGACCAGACAAGATCCTGCAGACGGAGTGGATGCTACACCCGCAAGTTTTTCAGAGTGTAGCACAGATTTGGGGTCAACCTCAACTAGACCTATTTGTGACCAGGCACAACAAACAGATAGCATGCTTTGTCAGCCCAGTCCCAGATCCGCAGGCCCTAGCCGTAGATGCGCTATCGTTGGACTGGAATGACCTACTAGCCTACGCCTTCCCTCCAATAGCCTTGATTCAGATGATCCTCAAGAAAATTTCAGAGGAACGATGTATCATCGCCATGATAATCCAGTGGTGGCCTCAACGACCTTGGTTCCCGCAATTACTACTGCTACTCACAGACATGCCTCGTTGACTACCAGTGTGGCAAACTCTTCTCAGCCAGCATCGTCAGGGAGTTGTCCACGAGAATCCGTCCTGGATGAACTTACACGCCTGCAGACTATCGAGCATTCCCTCAGAACAAAAGGATTTTCAACAGAGGTTGCACAAACGATGGTCAACGACAACAGGAAATCAACCAATCAAGTTTACCAATTAAAATGGAAGTATTTCAGGACGTGGTGCAGAGACAATCAGCTTAATCCCGATTCTGCCTCTCTACCTATAATTGCTGATTTCCTCCTCCATCTACATAGAGACAGACACTTCCAGCACAGTACGATAGAGGGTTATCGATCTGCATTATCTAGAGTTTTACGTCTATCCATCAACTTAGATATTGGACAGGACAAGGACATTTTGTCACTCCTTAGAGCCTTCGCCCTCCAATCCCGACGAACACAACAATTACTTCCAAAGTGGGACCTTGGTGTGGTATTGAGCTCTCTTCTAAGACCTCCATTTGAACCACTAGCGAATGCAACTATAAAGGCAATATCCTACAAGACGGTCTTCCTGATGTCGTTCGCCCTAGCAACTAGAGTTTCCGAACTTCATGCCCTAGAAAGGAAATCACTAAAGTGGACTCAGGACTGGTCAAGAATCTCATTACGTCCCACCCCGGAATTCCTTGCGAAAAACGAACCAACACGAATCCTGGACCACACGCTAAACGTCTCTACGACATCCCGGCGTTATCCAATGTGTTGGACTCGAATCTGGACGAGGACAGATGTCTGTGCCCAGCTAGGGCATTACGTCACTACATTCATTGTACAGACCCTGATAGAGGCACCAGACATCTGCTATTTTTATCTCTGAAACCTAATTAATGCTACAGCGAATATCACTAAGAACACTAGCCTCATGATTGAAGAAAGTTATTCAGTGGACGTATGAACTTGCAATCGACAGTCTTCCCCTACTGTCCTCGGTGTTATCGCATGAAATTCGTGCACTGGCTGCGTCTTGGCCTCTTAACAAGAACTTATCCGTCACTGACATCGTCAACGCATGCGCATGGCGATCAAACTCTACATTTACCAATCATTACTTGAAAGATTTATCCATTCAGGCAGATGGAGTGGCAACATTGGGCCCACTAGTGGCCGCCCAACATGTACTGTAGTCCTTTAATTCAGACCAAGAAGAAGAGGGGGGAGCAGTAAAGATCAAGACAAGAGCACTCTGGGTAAGCACATCTTCATCCTAGAGACGGAGAGGCCTTACGAGGAGCGGCAAGACGTACTATAGTCGAAAGACACCATTTTGGCAAACGATCTATAGTGACGGATCGGATCCATCCACCTCACTAAGTCGTCGAGCGTATCTCCTCATAATGCCTATTCGCCTGTCATAACGGCTTGGTTTTATTATGTGGTTTTACATTAAATACAGAGTTCAACTCAGGTTACATGTTCCGCATGTCTGCGATATGACTTAAATCGACCGGCGACCCAACCTCCTCTGTTGGTAGTCTGGCAGTTTGTAATAGAAGGGATGCTTTAATGCAAAAACAGAGAACAATGTTTGTGTTTTTTATTAAAGCAAACCTTCTATTACAAAGGATGCGCACAACCCTACCTTCCCGCATGCCTTGGTCGTTATTCAACACGCCAACTACTGCAGCAGGAAAATATGAAGAATCATGGATCAAAGGGCGCATGCGTGGAACACGTTGCCTGGGTAACCCAGGATCAGGGGAGTTAAACTCTTTTAATTCTTTTGCAAATGAGATCTCCAGAGGAGAATAATGGTGGTTTGTAATAGAAGGTTTGCTTTAATAAAAAACACAAACATTGTTTTTAAATGTTCTCTTTCCGTCAGACATCTGGGGGTTCAGTTATGGCACTACCCCTGGGGATTCCATGGGTGCTCCAATGTTAAAATCCCTATGATAGAGTTTTTCGTTTAACTGAAGTGCACAAGTGCAGTTTGCTGCAGTTGTGAGCTGTCACTGGATGATTATATACTTGATACACATGTGTCTTATGATCAGAGGATGCACCTAAAGATGACTGAAATTATTAGTTGAAACATCTTCGAATATATATCCAAAAGTCACTTGTTATCGTGGCGATGTGCCGCGTGCCTGTGAAATGGATTGAATTAGCAAGCTGTTTCCAACTGGACTTGGGAGCTCAGTTGGTAGAGCAGTGGGACGGTATCCCCTAAGTCGTGAGTTCGATTCTCACCCGAGACAGTATTTTCTGGCAGGGTGTTTCACAATGTAGGAATATAATTATATTATAATTTATCCCTGAAGATGACTGAAATTATTAGTTGAAACATTGTATCTTCGAATATATATCCAAAATTCGCTTGTTATCGTGGCGATGTGCCGCGTGCCTGTGAAATGTATTGAATTAGCGAGCTGTTTCCAACTGCACTCGGTAGCTCAGTTGGTAGAGCAGTGGGATGGTATCCCCTAAGTCGTGAGTTCGATTCTCACCCGAGCCAGTATTTTCTGGTAGGGTGTTTCGCAAGATAGGAATATAATTATTATAATTTATCCCTGAAGATGATTGAAATTATTAGTTGAAACATTGTATCTTCGAATATATATCCAAAAGTCACTTGTTATCGTGGCGATGTGCCGCGTGCCTGTGAAATGGGCTGTTTCCAACTGGACAGTGGGACGGTATCCCCTACATGATGTAGTGAGAGTTAAAGACTAGCTTCATGTTTTTAGCCCACCATCACCAGATGGTGGGCTGTTCAAATCACTTTTCGTCCGTGGTCCGTCGTCAGTCGTCCGTCCGTAAACAATTCTTGTTATCGCGATTTCTCAGGAACTACTGCATGGATCTTTCTCAAATTTGGTACACAGGTTCCCCTTGGGGTCTAGTTGTGCAAGATACGTTTTTTGGTCCGATTCGAAAATCCAATATGGCCACGAGGCAGCCATCTTGGATTTCCCCATGAAACCTTGTTATCGCGATTTCTCAGGAATTGCTGCATGGATCTTTCTCAAATTTGATACACAGGTTCCCCTTGGGGTCTAGTTGTGCAAGATACCTTTTTCGTTCCGATTCGAAAATCCAATATGGCCACCAGGCAGCCATCTTGGATTTCCCCATGAAACCTTATCACGATTTCTCAGGAACTGCTGCATGGATCTTCCTCAAATTTGATACACAGGTTCCCCTTGGGGTCTAGTTGTGCAAGATACGTGTTTTGGTCCGATTCGAAAATCCAATATGGCCACCAGGCAGCCATCTTGGATTTCCCCATGAAACCTTATCACGATTTTTCAGGACCTACAGCATGGATCTTTCTCAAATTTGGTACACAGGCTCCCCTTGGGATTTAGTTGTGCAAGATACCTTTTCTGGTCCGATTCGAAAATCCAATATGGCCACCAGGTAGCCATCTTGGATTTCCCCACAAAACCTTGTTATCGCGATTTCTCAGGAACTGCTTTATGGATTATTCTCAATTTTGGTACACAGGTTTCCCTTGGGGTCTAGTTGTGCAAGATACCTTTTCTGGTCCGATTCAAAAATCCAATATGGCCACCAGGCAGCCATTTTGGATTTCCCCATGAAACATTGTTATCATCATTTCTCAGGAAGTACTGTATGGATCTTTCTGAAATTTGGTACACAGGTTCCCCTTGGGGTCTAGTTGTGCAAGATACCTTTTCTGGTCCAATTCAAAAATCCATTATGGCCACCAGGCAGCCATCTTGGATTTCCCCATGAAACTTTATCGTCATTTCTCAGGAAGTACTGCATGGATCTTTCTCAAATTTGGTACACGGGTTCCCCTTGGGGTCTAGTTGTGCAAGATACCTTTTCTAGTCCGATTCGAAAATCCAATATGGCCACCAGGCAGTCATCTTGGATTTCCCCATGAAACTTTGCTATCGTGATTTCTCAGGAAGTACTGCATGGATCTTTCTCAAATTCGGTACACAGGTTCCCCTTGTGGTCCAGTTGTGCAAGATACCTTTTCTGGTCCGATTCCAAAATTCAATATGTCCATCAGGCGGCCATCTTGGATTTCCCCATGAAACTTTGTTATTGCGATTTCTCAGAAACTACTGCGTGGATCTTTGTCAAATTTGGTACACAGGTTCCCCTTGTCTAGTTGTGCAAGATACCTTTTCAGGTCCGATTCGAAAATCCAATATGGCCACCAGGCGACCATCTTGGATTTCCCCATACAACTTTGTTATCGTGATTCCTCAGGAAGTACTGCTGGGATCTTTCTCAAATTTGGTTGATAGGTTGCCCTTGGGATCCAGTTGAGCAAAATACCTTTTTCGATCCGATTCGAAAATCCAATATGGCCACCAGGCGCCCATCTTGGATTTCCCCACGAAACTTTATCATGATTTCTCAAGAAGTACTGCATGGATCTTTCTGAAATTTGGTACACAGGTCCCGCATGGGGCCTAGTTGTTCAAGATACCTTTTTTGGTCCGATTCGAAAATCCAAGTTACGCTTCAAATTAATACGGTATTCCCGAGTTGTGACGTTGCATCACAAGAGTCGGCGGATGAAACGATGGGGCATATTCTATATATTTACTATAGAGAATATTCGTACCTTCACCTTCCATAGTTCAAATAATTCGAAATTAAAATGTATTTCTTCAAGTTTTCTTTAGTCCATGCAGTTTGCAAATGAACTGCCCCACCATTTCATCTGCCAGGGGGTTGGCTACATGAAGGGACGTCACTCTTGTGACACAACGTCACAACTCGACAACTGTAGACTACTGCACGTTTAGATCCAAGGGAGATAATCAGGATTCAGATACTTTGGAAGTTTCAAATTTACTGCGCGGACCGGATCCCTTCAATATTAAGTATTGTACCATCTTACTATTTTCGAGCATGGTATCTTAAAAGAGATATCTCAAACTAGCCCAGTAAACAGAACAGAATTAGCTTTCGTTCCTAATTATAAAATCTTAAGTATGTTTCATGCCAAAGTGTCAAAGAGATTTGTCTTCGCTTCCAGTACCCAATGATGACACGTGCAAAAAATAAAAAAATAAAATAAAACACTACAAAACGAAGACGAAGGATCCTCCGTACATGTACATTCACTTTCAGACTAACTTTGCTCATTTCTCTTGTACTATAACAACCGTACAGTTATATAGAATATCTAGAAATATAGAAACTCCTGAAACGTAGAAAGATGATATCTTGGTGTTTTCCAGTGTCCCTTTTTTGATCTTTTTCACTCAGATTCAAAATTCTGTAAACAAAATTACAAATCAATTGCTTGTTCCTAGTAACAATGGACAAAAAGATCCTCTTGTCATTAGCTTACAATTATCAGACAATGGTGGGCGCCAAGATCCTTCAGGATCTCTCGTATGTCATGTGAGAGTGTATGGTAAATAAAATATCTTGAGCAGAGTATGGAAAGCTAAATCTTCTTCAGAATGCAGAAAAATGCTCTGAGGTCCAGAACTCGATAATACCATACACATTATATGAACATAGCCTGAGAACACTGTAATAAAATAACCTTGTCCTCCTCCTCCGGCCAAGTACAGTAACCCCTTTAATCTTCTGAATGATCTTATTTTATCAAGTGTTTTACGCGTTGTCTATGTGTTCCATTTAGCACAGCCACCCGTATATCTCAGTGATGGTAAACAATGGATCCATACACTATGATCATGACCAGGATGGTACGCTCACTCAGCTGGACGGCTGTGAGTCCTCCTTCAGGAACAGAGACGAGGAAACATTCATCGCCATTAGATATTATGATAACACGTTAAAGGTTAGTCTTAAATGCTAACATGGCTACGTCCAGTATTGCTTCTGATAGTTAGAGAATGTGTCCTGCAATGTTCTCAATTTGGACAGAAAATATTGGCCACTCTATTCTTCTTAGCCGAACCATGTCATGTTACCTCTCAGCATGCTCAGTGGGGTATTGTTTAAATTATTCTAACAACATGTTTTGTGAGAATTCCTTGAACTGTTGAACCGATGCTCAGATTAAATACCCTGGCATTGCTGGCTCTCGTGAAAAAATGCATGTGCGTGAACCTACCCTTCAGTCTCACGCCTGTCATGAATATGCGGTAGTTCTGGAATTACGATGTGACTTATACAACTTGAACCAGTAGCATATTAAAGGTGATGATTCTTGACCTATTTTTCACCTAATATTACCTGACAGAAAGTCATTGAATATTGCTTGAAAGATTATTGATAGCCAGGCTTTCCAGATTCATGCCACATATGCAACTGCTTATTAATCAGAAAGATATCAAGGCTGAGTGATTTTGAGTGCCCGTTTCAAATAACAACAGCATACAATTAGTTTTTAGAGCCCAATCGATAACTGTGTTTTGGATGCTCGCCTTTAGTCAGAAGGGATAAATCTGATATCCCCTCCAAATTGTACTTCCAGTGATCCATTATTGGAGGGAGTATTGTAAATCTGAAAAAAAAGTATAACATGGGAAATAGATTCACTTGCTGGAATATTCATTATAATGATCTTTTCATGTTTTTCTGTACTGGTTTCAGATTTCTACTGACACAGAAGGTAAAAATACTTGGAAGGAGTGTTTTATTTCCCAAGGTGTCAAGTTACCCACAGGCTATTATTTTGGGATATCTGGAGCAACAGGGGAATTAGCAGGTAAAATATTGATATGGTATACAAATCACATTTATAGTTCTTACAATAGAATATTATTGTTAGGCCAGCAGTTACGGTCTGAAAATCACAAAAACTAGGCAATGCAGAATTGGCTAACTTTTTATACGCCCGCCAAAAGGCGGACGTATTATGTGATGGCGGTTTCCGTCCGTCTGTCCGTCCATCCGTCCGTCCGTGTGTCTGTCTGTCCGTCCCTCGTATCCGGTCTATATCTGGGACAGTTTTCTATCTACAGTTCTAATTTTTGGTGAGTGGATACCCTACGGGGAGACTATGTGTCGCGTACCAAAATGAAGGTCAAGGTCAGAGGTCAAAGGTCACTGGCCTAAAAAACAGGAAATCACTGAAGTGTTCGTGTCCGGTCTATATCTGTGAACGTTTTCTATCCACAGTTGCAATTTGTTGTGAGTGGGTACGCTAGGTGGAGACGATGTGTCGCGTACCAAAATTGAGGTCAAGGTCAGAGGTCAAAGGTCACTGTTGCCTAAAATCAGGAAATCATTGATCATTGATAGTTTTCTATCTACAGTTCTAATTTTTGGTGAGTGGATGCCCTAGGGGGGAACGATGTGTTGCATACAAAATGTAGGTCGAGGTCAAAGGTCAAAGGTCAGTGTCCCGGAAAAATCAGGAAATCATTAAAAATTTCTAATTTTTTGTGAGTGGATTCAATAGGGGGGAAACGAGGTGTCGCATACCAAAATATAGGTCAAGGTCGAAGGTCAAAGGTCACTGACCCCAAAATCAGGAAATTATTAAAAATAACTTTTTTTAGCTCATCTGGGCCGAAGGCCCGATGGGCTTATGTCATGGCCTGATTGTCCGTCGTCCGTCGTCCGTCGTGCGTAAACATCTTCTTCTCTGAAACCGCTTGGCCGATTAAGCTGAAACTTGGCATGCATGTTCCCCCCAATGAGTACACCAGAATTTGTTCATGCCGTGTCGATACGATTTTAAATATGGCCGCCATGGTGGCCATCTTGAATTTGCCATTAAAACATTGTTATCGCGATTTCTCAGGAACTACTGCATAGATCTTTCTCAAATTTGGTACACAGGTTCCCCTTGGGGTCTAGTTGTGCAAGATACCTGTTGTGGTCTGATTCACAAATCCAATATGGCCACCAGGCGGCCATCTTGGATTTCCCCATGAAACATTGTTATTGCAATTTCTCAGGAACTAATTTGTGGATCTTCCTCAAATTTGGTACACAGGTTCCACTTGGGGTCTAGTTGTGCAAGATACCTTTTCTGCTCTGATTCGAACATCCAATATGGCCACCAGGCGGCCATCTTCGATTTCGAGATGAAACATTGTTATCTCGATTTCTCAGGAAGTGCTGCATGGATCTTTCTCAAATTTGGTACAGAGGTTCCTCTTGGGGTCTAGTTGTGCAAGATACAATTTGTGGTCTGATTGAAAAATCCAATATGGCCACCAGGCGGCCATCTTGAATTTGCCAGTGAAATCTTGTCATCATTATTTTTCGTTAACTACTGCATGGATCTTTCTCAAATTTGGTACACAGGTTCCTCTTGGGGGTCTAGTTGTGCAAAGATACCTTTCCTGCTCTGATTCGAACATCCAATATGGCCACCAGGCGGCCATCTTGGATTTCCCTATGAAACTTCGTTATCATGATTTATCAGGAAGAACCGCATGGATCTTTCTCAAATTTGATACACAGGTTCCCCTTGGGGTCTAGTGGCGCAAGATACAATTTGCGGTCTGATTGAAAAATCCAATATGACCACCAGGCGGCCATCTTGGATTTCCAGATGAAACATTATCGCGATTCCTCAGGAACTACTGCATGGATCGTTCTCAAATTTGGTACAGAGGTTCCCCTTGGGGTCTAGTTGCGCAAGATACAATTTGTAGTCTGATTGAAAAATCCAATATGGCCACCAGGCGGCCATCTTGGATTTCCAGATGAAACATTGTTATCGTGATTTCTTAGGATATTACTGCATGGATGTTGATACACAGGTTCCCCTTGTGGTCCAGTTGTGCAAGATACCTTTTTTTGGTTCATTTCGAAAATCCAATATTGCCGCATCTTGAATTTCCCCTGAAACTTTATCATAAAATCTCAGGAAATAACTGCATGGATCATTTTATAGTGTTCAGGGGGGACAACACAAGTTAGAAACTCATCTATTGCAGTTCTTTAGTAAGGATTTGTGGGGTAGCCGTGTTAGTCTATTAAACTAGTAGATAGACGGGAACGTAACACCATTTGAGACTAACTATATTTATTCTACATCTGAGGAAGCAGATTTATCTGCGAAAACTCGTGTAGAATAAATATAGTTAGTCTCAAATGGTGTTACGTTCCCGTCTATCTACTAGTTCTTTAGTAAAAATTTCTCACAGCTACTTTCTCCAGTTACAGACAGATGACCTACAGTGCCGTGGCACTATCTTTTACATCTTCGCAGACAGATGTGGGTATGTCTTGGTTAGGCCATACCTCACCAGAGATTACTTTCATTGGAAAAATGTCCTGTTACATCTCATTGCCATCGTAACAACCCAGTCGCACATATTTCGTACTCGACATGTCTCCCCCTGGTGCATATACCCACAAAATATTGGAATCGTAGGTTAAAAACTGTCCAATGTACTGTCCGGACACGAAGTGGGACAGACGGACGAACGACTGCAATCACATAATAAAAATTGGTTCTGGTTATTGCTTATACAGCTTTACTGACAATCACACATTATATTTTGGTATAATTGCCTTTATTCCATAACCTCCAATTACAATCATGAATTTGCAGCTTGACCTCCTGTGAAATCGACTATGTTGCCATTTTGTTCAAGGGAGACAACGCAAGTTAGAAACTCATCTATTGCAGTTCTTCAGTAAAAATTTCTCGCAGCCACTTTCTCCAGTTATAGCCAGATGAGCGCTACAGTGCCGTGGCACTATCTTTTTGTGTCCGTAGATACATGAGGGGGACACGATGTGTCACATACCAAAATGTAGGTCAAGGTCACTGTGGCCCCCAAAATCATGAAATTGTTAAAAATCAAGATTTCTTGTGTCCATTGATACACATCCTCGCGAGCCAGTGTATCGATCGATTTGTTAGGATCGATACACTGGCTTGGTTAGTTACCCATATGAGTTCTGGATATAAATAGATCAAGAGGTTTCCTCTAAATCAACCCAATCAGTGAATGCGCTAAGCCAGTTGATTAGGCCAATCCGCTGCTAGGTATGAGATATCGTGTACCAAAATATAGGTCAAGATTAAAGGTCAAGGTCACTGTGACCCAAAAATTTGAAATCATTAAAAATAGCCTTTTTTGTGCCAGTAGATACATTAGAGGGACATGATGTGTTACATACCAAAATGTGGGTCAAAGATCAAGGTCACTGTGACCCCAAACTCAAGAAATCATTAACAGTCACATTTTCATATACCTGTCGAAGACGAGATCATGTAATGCGATGTTGCATTCTGCCCATTCACCCATTAACATTAGTTGTCCATGCGATATCTCTAGTTTCAAGGTATGGATTGATACCAAACTTCGGGTACAGCTTACTTGCATTGCAAAGAGAGATCAATTTGTCAAGTTTAGCTGCCTATATGTGTTAGGTTGGAATATTCAGACTTGTCTCCCCTACATGTATATGGCATTTGTCCTGTGAAGTTGTCTCTCATGTTTGATACATGTAAGAAATGGCTACATTTACTTAAATTGTTGTGAAATAAAAACCATACATTTACTAATTTAATGGGGAGAGGGATCCTTTATGAACTTTATACCTGTTCATTAACTCAAGAACAAAGGTTTACTTCATCACTTTCTTCACATCCTTCTACCTTCATGGAAAATTTTCTCGCCTGAAAGGAATCCATTTGAAAGAAAACTACTATTTTCTTGTGTTTGACTATTGTCAATTTCAGTGTGGGATATGTGAGCTCTCGACTCTTGTTTCAAGGTCACCTAGTTACCAAGAGTTCAGCCCATTTTAGTTTATCATTCAATATAAGATGTGATGTGTGTAACATTCTCAGAAGCATAAAATCGTAGACCTTTCTCTGGATTGCTAGCTACCAATTCGGATCAAGGCCATTAACAATCTAGAAATTCAGACCAGTGTAATTCCAGATATACGGGCGTATATTGAAACCCCTTGGGCTCTTGTTTGTATCCAGTCGTTAAAGTCCAAACACAGGCTACGGTGTGCAAGTTTTTTTACTTTTATTCAGTGAATATTTGGTAGTAATGAATAAGATAGACACTCAATAATCCATCCCTCCAACAAAATTGTGCCACAGCACTGAAATGCCACCTACAACTACAGGGGTTTTATAGCCACTTTTTCTTTTATCAAATTCAAGTTTTTAAATTAAATAAACTCCATTTTTGCGCAATACAAGAACTCAATTTTTCATGGTTTTAATCATTCAATGAAAAAAAATTTCAATTTCCCAAGGTTTTCATCGTTCAATGAACAGAACACTCAATTTTTATTCATTTTCATATAAAAAACCCAGCAACATATACATGACATTTTTTTCATTGCAAAAACTGCCGAAATGGTTGCTCATTCATTATACATATTAGTATCTTTAACAACTGCTTTAAATTGTATATTAATGACAAGTGTGTAGTCACAAAAGATCTTAAAATCCAATTGGAAAAAGGCAGAAAACCAACTGTCAAAAGCAATGTTTTCTATCAGGCTATGGGAGCAATCACGAACACTTGACAGCTACATGTGGAACGACAGGGACAAATAGGCCAATTTTCTGAATTACGACCTCTTATATTCATCTACAGATCATCCTTTTTTCACAATATTTGAAGTAAAATATATATTTATTTCCGCAAAATCATCCCAAGAAGTTGTCCTTTCTTGTGGCCCTATGAGAAGAGTGCTCGGGAACCCGACTTCGTGGACACATTTGCACATGATCCGCTTGAAAGGCAAAACAAATGGATACATAAAACCAACTTTACTATATTGGCTGACGCGACTTCATTTGGCGAAATCAGCCTATATTTCTATTGACCGTGCATGTCTGGCAACATCTCCGAAGCAATCATATCGATAATGAAACCAGAACAAGCTATAAACGATTCCTACATTTCAGTTTGGAGAATGCAAGCTTAATAAAACTTTTCGAGTGAGTATTTTAATCTGAATAAAATTGTGCCTGCCAACATGGGCAGCTAACATGAACATTGCACTTGCCCATGCTGATTTTTATTTGCCCCATGCAGGCAAGGATATTATTTCTCTTTTTTGTGCGATGGCATATTTTTGCTGACAGCGAGGAGGAGAGAGCTATGTTTCACCATGGGGTGCTTCAATCGGTGACGTCATCTAGGCTCACTACCTTGTTACTATTCGTTTATGGTTCATACCATCTGATGTCCGAAAGATCGGGGATAAATTTGACCTGATGACAAACTATAGTGGTCAGTTTCACCTAAAATGTTGCATCAACATCTAAATTTTATTTTTTGTTTTGTCACTTAAGTAAGATATTTTAAGAACTACATGAATACAAGTTTCAGAAAAAACTATTTTTTTTTAAATTCAGTTAGTACATTTGCAGCGAATTAGGGATCAAAGGTCAATGCAATTTTTTGTTTGTTTTAGGTCAGAAGATGGCGGAATTCCAAACTATCCTTATTTCTCAGCAATTTCTGCAATGAAGCTATTTCAATCATTTTGTAAAGTCACAAAGTGTGTGACAGACGGGACAAATCTGTGACAGATGGGACAATTATACAAAGTAGTAATTTGAAGACCATTCCTTGAATAAAGCTAAAAGCTGGTGCACAATTGTTACAATGTTTGAAAATAGAAACAATGAAGCAACTGAGCTCCATACATGGACCTGGCCACAAAAATTTAGCAAATTTTCCACAACTTGAAAATAGAAAACTTTCTTCAAAGAAAGCTTGAGTTGTATATTTCATATTTGAACTGAATGTGGATAATGAATTAAAATTGGATTAATATCAGGTATTTCTAATCTAAGTACATGCATCATACATGCATATTTGGAACGAAAAGCTGTTAGCATGTATTTTTACTACATACAATATTAAATTTAGTACTAGTGAGCAGATTGAATTTCAGATGGTTATAGATGTACGATACACTGCTACAAAACGCAACCAAACCAATTGAAATTGTGATGGACCAAATTGGTAAATCAAACAACAGTTGTGCAAAAGAGAATTTATTCTTCACATAATAAAGAATCATGCTCTGTTCCAAATAAGATGCTTACAGGTAACAGAAGGGATCAAGGTTGACAAATTTGAATCTGAACATGGTACCATGTGGTACAGCTATGAAAACAATAATTCTGTTATGCCAAATTTACCCACAATTTTTTACTCAAGAGGGTTATATCAACTTTAGCAACATTCAGGAATCCTCCTTCTTCTCAAAACTCATCCACAAGGACACTGATATTGTGATAATAGATGATATCCTGTCTGTCACAAAATTTGTCCCGCTGTCACACAGGTTAATAATTACTTTCCAGAAAAAATGGGACTGATGGAAAATTTTGACGCTTGTTTCTGACTTACTGTGTATTGTGTTTAAGTTTTATTTGATTTACAATTCAAACTGAATTTGCAGTGAGATAGATTTTCATGCTGTTTGACTACTGCTCAATATGCGTGGTCCTTGCATGTCCCGTCTGTCACATTTTGCGGTTTCAATTACTGAGATTTAATTAGTAAGAGTTGAATTAATATTTTTGCTTGGGTTTGTATGGTATCTTTTGTCCCGTCTGTCACAGTGGAAATGCCCTAGTGCAGCATAGTGTCACGAGATAATGTTAGCAACATCTTCCATTCCATTGACATGGGCTTGATGTGACCTAATGCATTTGGCGATGTCAATGAACACTGCCAACACATGTCCTGCATATTGGATACCTTTTTTTGGTTCATTTCGAAAATCCAATATTGCCGCATCTTGAATTTCCCATGAAACTTTATCATAAAATCTCAGGAAATAACTGCATGGATCATTTTATAGTGTTCAGGGGGGACAACACAAGTTAGAAACTCATCTATTGCAGTTCTTTAGTAAGGATTTGTGGGGTAGCCGTGTTAGTCTATTAAACTAGTAGATAGACGGGAACGTAACACCATTTGAGACTAACTATATTTATTCTACATCTGAGGAAGCAGATTTATCTGCGAAAACTCGTGTAGAATAAATATAGTTAGTCTCAAATGGTGTTACGTTCCCGTCTATCTACTAGTTCTTTAGTAAAAATTTCTCACAGCTACTTTCTCCAGTTACAGACAGATGACCTACAGTGCCGTGGCACTATCTTTTACATCTTCGCAGACAGATGTGGGTATGTCTTGGTTAGGCCATACCTCACCAGAGATTACTTTCATTGGAAAAATGTCCTGTTACATCTCATTGCCATCGTAACAACCCAGTCGCACATATTTCGTACTCGACATGTCTCCCCCTGGTGCATATACCCACAAAATATTGGAATCGTAGGTTAAAAACTGTCCAATGTACTGTCCGGACACGAAGTGGGACAGACGGACGAACGACTGCAATCACATAATAAAAATTGGTTCTGGTTATTGCTTATACAGCTTTACTGACAATCACACATTATATTTTGGTATAATTGCCTTTATTCCATAACCTCCAATTACAATCATGAATTTGCAGCTTGACCTCCTGTGAAATCGACTATGTTGCCATTTTGTTCAGGGGAGACAACGCAAGTTAGAAACTCATCTATTGCAGTTCTTCAGTAAAAATTTCTCGCAGCCACTTTCTCCAGTTATAGCCAGATGAGCGCTACAGTGCCGTGGCACTATCTTTTTGTGTCCGTAGATACATGAGGGGGACACGATGTGTCACATACCAAAATGTAGGTCAAGGCCGAAGGTCAAGGTCACTGTGACCCCCAAAATCATGAAATTGTTAAAAATCAAGATTTCTTGTGTCCATTGATACACATCCTCGCGAGCCAGTGTATCGATCGATTTGTTAGGATCGATACACTGGCTTGGTTAGTTACCCATATGAGTTCTGGATATAAATAGATCAAGAGGTTTCCTCTAAATCAACCCAATCAGTGAATGCGCTAAGCCAGTTGATTAGGCCAATCCGCTGCTAGGTATGAGATATCGTGTACCAAAATATAGGTCAAGATTAAAGGTCAAGGTCACTGTGACCCAAAAATTTGAAATCATTAAAAATAGCCTTTTTTGTGCCAGTAGATACATTAGAGGGACATGATGTGTTACATACCAAAATGTGGGTCAAAGATCAAGGTCACTGTGACCCCAAACTCAAGAAATCATTAACAGTCACATTTTCATATACCTGTCGAAGACGAGATCATGTAATGCGATGTTGCATTCTGCCCATTCACCCATTAACATTAGTTGTCCATGCGATATCTCTAGTTTCAAGGTATGGATTGATACCAAACTTCGGGTACAGCTTACTTGCATTGCAAAGAGAGATCAATTTGTCAAGTTTAGCTGCCTATATGTGTTAGGTTGGAATATTCAGACTTGTCTCCCCTACATGTATATGGCATTTGTCCTGTGAAGTTGTCTCTCATGTTTGATACATGTAAGAAATGGCTACATTTACTTAAATTGTTGTGAAATAAAAACCATACATTTACTAATTTAATGGGGAGAGGGGTCCTTTATGAACTTTATACCTGTTCATTAACTCAAGAACAAAGGTTTACTTCATCACTTTCTTCACATCCTTCTACCTTCATGGAAAATTTTCTCGCCTGAAAGGAATCCATTTGAAAGAAAACTACTATTTTCTTGTGTTTGACTATTGTCAATTTCAGTGTGGGATATGTGAGCTCTCGACTCTTGTTTCAAGGTCACCTAGTTACCAAGAGTTCAGCCCATTTTAGTTTATCATTCAATATAAGATGTGATGTGTGTAACATTCTCAGAAGCATAAAATCGTAGACCTTTCTCTGGATTGCTAGCTACCAATTCGGATCAAGGCCATTAACAATCTAGAAATTCAGACCAGTGTAATTCCAGATATACGGGCGTATATTGAAACCCCTTGGGCTCTTGTTTGTATCCAGTCGTTAAAGTCCAAACACAGGCTACGGTGTGCAAGTTTTTTTACTTTTATTCAGTGAATATTTGGTAGTAATGAATAAGATAGACACTCAATAATCCATCCCTCCAACAAAATTGTGCCACAGCACTGAAATGCCACCTACAACTACAGGGGTTTTATAGCCACTTTTTCTTTTATCAAATTCAAGTTTTTAAATTAAATAAACTCCATTTTTGCGCAATACAAGAACTCAATTTTTCATGGTTTTAATCATTCAATGAAAAAAAATTTCAATTTCCCAAGGTTTTCATCGTTCAATGAACAGAACACTCAATTTTTATTCATTTTCATATAAAAAACCCAGCAACATATACATGACATTTTTTTCATTGCAAAAACTGCCGAAATGGTTGCTAATTCATTATACATATTAGTATCTTTAACAACTGCTTTAAATTGTATATTAATGACAAGTGTGTAGTCACAAAAGATCTTAAAATCCAATTGGAAAAAGGCAGAAAACCAACTGTCAAAAGCAATGTTTTCTATCAGGCTATGGGAGCAATCACGAACACTTGACAGCTACATGTGGAACGACAGGGACAAATAGGCCAATTTTCTGAATTACGACCTCTTATATTCATCTACAGATCATCCTTTTTTCACAATATTTGAAGTAAAATATATATTTATTTCCGCAAAATCATCCCAAGAAGTTGTCCTTTCTTGTGGCCCTATGAGAAGAGTGCTCGGGAACCCGACTTCGTGGACACATTTGCACATGATCCGCTTGAAAGGCAAAACAAATGGATACATAAAACCAACTTTACTATATTGGCTGACGCGACTTCATTTGGCGAAATCAGCCTATATTTCTATTGACCGTGCATGTCTGGCAACATCTCCGAAGCAATCATATCGATAATGAAACCAGAACAAGCTATAAACGATTCCTACATTTCAGTTTGGAGAATGCAAGCTTAATAAAACTTTTCGAGTGAGTATTTTAATCTGAATAAAATTGTGCCTGCCAACATGGGCAGCTAACATGAACATTGCACTTGCCCATGCTGATTTTTATTTGCCCCATGCAGGCAAGGATATTATTTCTCTTTTTTGTGCGATGGCATATTTTTGCTGACAGCGAGGAGGAGAGAGCTATGTTTCACCATGGGGTGCTTCAATCGGTGACGTCATCTAGGCTCACTACCTTGTTACTATTCGTTTATGGTTCATACCATCTGATGTCCGAAAGATCGGGGATAAATTTGACCTGATGACAAACTATAGTGGTCAGTTTCACCTAAAATGTTGCATCAACATCTAAATTTTATTTTTTGTTTTGTCACTTAAGTAAGATATTTTAAGAACTACATGAATACAAGTTTCAGAAAAAACTATTTTTTTTTAAATTCAGTTAGTACATTTGCAGCGAATTAGGGATCAAAGGTCAATGCAATTTTTTGTTTGTTTTAGGTCAGAAGATGGCGGAATTCCAAACTATCCTTATTTCTCAGCAATTTCTGCAATGAAGCTATTTCAATCATTTTGTAAAGTCACAAAGTGTGTGACAGACGGGACAAATCTGTGACAGATGGGACAATTATACAAAGTAGTAATTTGAAGACCATTCCTTGAATAAAGCTAAAAGCTGGTGCACAATTGTTACAATGTTTGAAAATAGAAACAATGAAGCAACTGAGCTCCATACATGGACCTGGCCACAAAAATTTAGCAAATTTTCCACAACTTGAAAATAGAAAACTTTCTTCAAAGAAAGCTTGAGTTGTATATTTCATATTTGAACTGAATGTGGATAATGAATTAAAATTGGATTAATATCAGGTATTTCTAATCTAAGTACATGCATCATACATGCATATTTGGAACGAAAAGCTGTTAGCATGTATTTTTACTACATACAATATTAAATTTAGTACTAGTGAACAGATTGAATTTCAGATGGTTATAGATGTACGATACACTGCTACAAAACGCAACCAAACCAATTGAAATTGTGATGGACCAAATTGGTAAATCAAACAACAGTTGTGCAAAAGAGAATTTATTCTTCACATAATAAAGAATCATGCTCTGTTCCAAATAAGATGCTTACAGGTAACAGAAGGGATCAAGGTTGACAAATTTGAATCTGAACATGGTACCATGTGGTACAGCTATGAAAACAATAATTCTGTTATGCCAAATTTACCCACAATTTTTTACTCAAGAGGGTTATATCAACTTTAGCAACATTCAGGAATCCTCCTTCTTCTCAAAACTCATCCACAAGGACACTGATATTGTGATAATAGATGATATCCTGTCTGTCACAAAATTTGTCCCGCTGTCACACAGGTTAATAATTACTTTCCAGAAAAAATGGGACTGATGGAAAATTTTGACGCTTGTTTCTGACTTACTGTGTATTGTGTTTAAGTTTTATTTGATTTACAATTCAAACTGAATTTGCAGTGAGATAGATTTTCATGCTGTTTGACTACTGCTCAATATGCGTGGTCCTTGCATGTCCCGTCTGTCACATTTTGCGGTTTCAATTACTGAGATTTAATTAGTAAGAGTTGAATTAATATTTTTGCTTGGGTTTGTATGGTATCTTTTGTCCCGTCTGTCACAGTGGAAATGCCCTAGTGCAGCATAGTGTCACGAGATAATGTTAGCAACATCTTCCATTCCATTGACATGGGCTTGATGTGACCTAATGCATTTGGCGATGTCAATGAACACTGCCAACACATGTCCTGCATATTGGATACCTTTTTTTGGTTCATTTCGAAAATCCAATATTGCCGCATCTTGAATTTCCCATGAAACTTTATCATAAAATCTCAGGAAATAACTGCATGGATCATTTTATAGTGTTCAGGGGGGACAACACAAGTTAGAAACTCATCTATTGCAGTTCTTTAGTAAGGATTTGTGGGGTAGCCGTGTTAGTCTATTAAACTAGTAGATAGACGGGAACGTAACACCATTTGAGACTAACTATATTTATTCTACACCTGAGGAAGCAGATTTATCTGCGAAAGCTCGTGTAGAATAAATATAGTTAGTCTCAAATGGTGTTACGTTCCCGTCTATCTACTAGTTCTTTAGTAAAAATTTCTCACAGCTACTTTCTCCAGTTACAGACAGATGACCTACAGTGCCGTGGCACTATCTTTTACATCTTCGCAGACAGATGGGGGTATGTCTTGGTTAGGCCATACCTCACCAGAGATTACTTTCATTGGAAAAATGTCCTGTTACATCTCATTGCCATCGTAACAACCCAGTCGCACATATTTCGTACTCGACATGTCTCCCCCTGGTGCATATACCCACAAAATATTGGAATCGTAGGTTAAAAACTGTCCAATGTACTGTCCGGACACGAAGTGGACAGACGGACGAACGACTGCAATCACATAATAAAAATTGGTTCTGGTTATTGCTTATACAGCTTTACTGACAATCACACATTATATTTTGGTATAATTGCCTTTATTCCATAACCTCCAATTACAATCATGAATTTGCAGCTTGACCTCCTGTGAAATCGACTATGTTGCCATTTTGTTCAGGGGAGACAACGCAAGTTAGAAACTCATCTATTGCAGTTCTTCAGTAAAAATTTCTCGCAGCCACTTTCTCCAGTTATAGCCAGATGAGCGCTACAGTGCCGTGGCACTATCTTTTGTGTCCGTAGATACATGAGGGGGACACGATGTGTCACATACCAAAATGTAGGTCAAGGCCGAAGGTCAAGGTCACTGTGACCCCCAAAATCATGAAATTGTTAAAAATCAAGATTTCTTGTGTCCATTGATACACATCCTCGCGAGCCAGTGTATCGATCGATCTGTTAGGATCGATACACTGGCTTGGTTAGTTACCCATATGAGTTCTGGATATAGATAGATCAAGAGGCTTCCTCTAAATCAACCCAATCAGTGAATGCGCTAAGCCAGTTGATTAGGCCAATCCGCTGCCAGGTATGGGATATCGCGTACCAAAAATATAGGTCAAGATTAAAGGTCAAGGTCACTGTGACCCAAAATTTGAAATCATTAAAAATAGCCTTTTGTGCCAGTAGATACATTAGAGGGACATAATGTGTTACATACCAAAATGTGGGTCAAACAAGGGGTCACTGTGACCCCAAACTCAAGAAATCTCAATAAGTTTCAACATTTTCATATACCTGTCGAAGACGAGATCATGTAATACATGTTGCATTCTGCCCATTCACCCATTAACATTAGTCCATGCGATATCTCTAGTTTCAAGGTATGGATTGATACCAAACTTCGGCACAGCTTACTTGGTGCATTGCAAAGTGAGAGATCAATTTGTCAAGTTCAGCTGCCTATATGTGTTAGGTTGGAATATTCAGACTTGTCTCCCCTACATGTATATGGCATTTGTCCTGTGAAGTTGTCTCTCATGTTTGATACATGTAAGAAATGGCTACATTTACTTAAATTGTTGTGAAATAAAAACCATACATTTACTAATTTAATGGGGAGAGGGATCCTTTATGAACTTTATACCTGTTCATTAACTCAAGAACAAAGGTTTACTTCATCACTTTCTTCACATCCTTCTACCTTCATGGAAAATTTTCTCGCCTGAAAGGAATCCATTTGAAAGAAAACTACTATTTTCTTGTGTTTGACTATTGTCAATTTCAGTGTGGGATATGTGAGCTCTCGACTCTTGTTTCAAGGTCACCTAGTTACCAAGAGTTCAGCCCATTTTAGTTTATCATTCAATATAAGATGTGATGTATGTAACATTCTCAGAAGCATAAAATCGTAGACCTTTCTCTGGATTGCTAGCTACCAATTCGGATCAAGGCCATTAACAATCTAGAAATTCAGACCAGTGTAATTCCAGATATACGGGCGTATATTGAAACCCCTTGGGCTCTTGTTTTGTATCAGTCGTTAAAGTCCAAACACAGGCTACGGTGTGCAAGTTTTTACTTTTATTCAGTGAATATTTGGTAGTAATGAATAAGATAGACACTCAATAATCCATCCCTCCAACAAAATTGTGCCACAGCACTGAAATGCCACCTACAACTACAGGGGTTTTTATAGCCACTTTTTCTTTTATCAAATTCAAGTTTTTAAATTAAATAAACTCCATTTTTACTTATTACAAGAACTCAATTTTCATGGTTTAATCATTCAATGAAAAAAATTTCAATTTCCCAAGGTTTCATCGTTCAATGAACAGAACACTCAATTTTATTCATTTTTCATATAAAAAACCCAGCAACATATACATGACATTTTTCAATGTAAAAACTGCGGAAATGGTTGCTCATTCATTATACATATTAGTATCTTTAACAACTGCTTTAAATTGTATATTAATGACAAGTGTGTAGTCACAAAAGATCTTAAAATCAATTGGAAAAAGGCAGAAAACCAACTGTCAAAAGCAATGTTTTCTATCCAGGCTATGGGAGCAATCACGAACACTTGACAGCTACATGTGGAGCGACAGGGACAAATAGGCCAATTTTCTGAATTACGACCTCTTATATTCATCTACAGATCATCCTTTTTCACAATATTTGAAGTAAAATATATATTTATTTCATAAAATCATCCCAAAAGTTGTCCTTTCTTGTGGCCCTATGAGAAAGAGTGCTCGGGAACCCGACTTCGTGGACACATTTGCACATGATCCGCGAAAGGCAAAACAAGTAGATACATAAAACCAACTTACTATATTGGCTGACCAACGACTTCATTTGGCGAAATCAGCCTATATTTCTATTGACCGTGCATGTCTGGCAACATCTCCGAAGCAATCATATCGATAATGAAACCAGAACAAGCTATAAACGATTCCTACATTTCAGTTTGGAGAATGCAAGCAATAAAACTTTTCGAGTGGTATTTTAATCTGAATAAAATTGTGCCTGCCAACATGGGCAGCTAACATGAACATTGCACTTGCCCATGCTGATTTTTATTTGCCCCATGCGAATAAGTATTATTTCTCTTTTTTGTGCGATGGCATATTTTTGCTGACAGCGAGGAGGAGAGAGCTATGTTTCACCATGGGGTGCTTCAATCGGTGACGTCATCTAGGCTCACTACCTTGTTACTATTCGTTTATGGTTCATACCATCTGATGTCCGAAAGATCGGGGATAAATTTGACCTGATGACAAACTATAGTGGTCAGTTTCACCTAAAATGTTGCATCAACATCTAAATTTTATTTTTTGTTTTGTCACTTAAGTAAGATATTTTAAGAACTACATGAATACAAGTTTCAGAAAAAACTATTTTTTTTTAAATTCAGTTAGTACATTTGCAGCGAATTAGGGATCAAAGGTCAATGCAATTTTTTGTTTGTTTTAGGTCAGAAGATGGCGGAATTCCAAACTATCCTTATTTCTCAGCAATTTCTGCAATGAAGCTATTTCAATCATTTTGTAAAGTCACAAAGTGTGTGACAGACGGGACAAATCTGTGACAGATGGGACAATTATACAAAGTAGTAATTTGAAGACCATTCCTTGAATAAAGCTAAAAGCTGGTGCACAATTGTTACAATGTTTGAAAATAGAAACAATGAAGCAACTGAGCTCCATACATGGACCTGGCCACAAAAATTTAGCAAATTTTCCACAACTTGAAAATAGAAAACTTTCTTCAAAGAAAGCTTGAGTTGTATATTTCATATTTGAACTGAATGTGGATAATGAATTAAAATTGGATTAATATCAGGTATTTCTAATCTAAGTACATGCATCATACATGCATATTTGGAACGAAAAGCTGTTAGCATGTATTTTTACTACATACAATATTAAATTTAGTACTAGTGAACAGATTGAATTTCAGATGGTTATAGATGTACGATACACTGCTACAAAACGCAACCAAACCAATTGAAATTGTGATGGACCAAATTGGTAAATCAAACAACAGTTGTGCAAAAGAGAATTTATTCTTCACATAATAAAGAATCATGCTCTGTTCCAAATAAGATGCTTACAGGTAACAGAAGGGATCAAGGTTGACAAATTTGAATCTGAACATGGTACCATGTGGTACAGCTATGAAAACAATAATTCTGTTATGCCAAATTTACCCACAATTTTTTACTCAAGAGGGTTATATCAACTTTAGCAACATTCAGGAATCCTCCTTCTTCTCAAAACTCATCCACAAGGACACTGATATTGTGATAATAGATGATATCCTGTCTGTCACAAAATTTGTCCCGCTGTCACACAGGTTAATAATTACTTTCCAGAAAAAATGGGACTGATGGAAAATTTTGACGCTTGTTTCTGACTTACTGTGTATTGTGTTTAAGTTTTATTTGATTTACAATTCAAACTGAATTTGCAGTGAGATAGATTTTCATGCTGTTTGACTACTGCTCAATATGCGTGGTCCTTGCATGTCCCGTCTGTCACATTTTGCGGTTTCAATTACTGAGATTTAATTAGTAAGAGTTGAATTAATATTTTTGCTTGGGTTTGTATGGTATCTTTTGTCCCGTCTGTCACAGTGGAAATGCCCTAGTGCAGCATAGTGTCACGAGATAATGTTAGCAACATCTTCCATTCCATTGACATGGGCTTGATGTGACCTAATGCATTTGGCGATGTCAATGAACACTGCCAACACATGTCCTGCATATTGGATACCTTTTTTTGGTTCATTTCGAAAATCCAATATTGCCGCATCTTGAATTTCCCATGAAACTTTATCATAAAATCTCAGGAAATAACTGCATGGATCATTTTATAGTGTTCAGGGGGGACAACACAAGTTAGAAACTCATCTATTGCAGTTCTTTAGTAAGGATTTGTGGGGTAGCCGTGTTAGTCTATTAAACTAGTAGATAGACGGGAACGTAACACCATTTGAGACTAACTATATTTATTCTACATCTGAGGAAGCAGATTTATCTGCGAAAACTCGTGTAGAATAAATATAGTTAGTCTCAAATGGTGTTACGTTCCCGTCTATCTACTAGTTCTTTAGTAAAAATTTCTCACAGCTACTTTCTCCAGTTACAGACAGATGACCTACAGTGCCGTGGCACTATCTTTTACATCTTCGCAGACAGATGTGGGTATGTCTTGGTTAGGCCATACCTCACCAGAGATTACTTTCATTGGAAAAATGTCCTGTTACATCTCATTGCCATCATAACAACCCAGTCGCACATATTTCGTACTCGACATGTCTCCCCCTGGTGCATATACCCACAAAATATTGGAATCGTAGGTTAAAAACTGTCCAATGTACTGTCCGGACACGAAGTGGGACAGACGGACGAACGACTGCAATCACATAATAAAAATTGGTTCTGGTTATTGCTTATACAGCTTACTGACAATCACACATTATATTTTGGTATAATTGCCTTTATTCCATAACCTCCAATTACAATCATGAATTTGCAGCTTGACCTCCTGTGAAATCGACTATGTTGCCATTTTGTTCAGGGGAGACAACGCAAGTTAGAAACTCATCTATTGCAGTTCTTCAGTAAAAATTTCTCGCAGCCACTTTCTCCAGTTATAGCCAGATGAGCGCTACAGTGCCGTGGCACTATCTTTTTGTGTCCGTAGATACATGAGGGGGACACGATGTGTCACATACCAAAATGTAGGTCAAGGCCGAAGGTCAAGGTCACTGTGACCCCCAAAATCATGAAATTGTTAAAAATCAAGATTTCTTGTGTCCATTGATATACATCCTCGCGAGCCAGTGTATCGATCGATTTGTTAGGATCGATACACTGGCTTGGTTAGTTACCCATATGAGTTCTGGATATAAATAGATCAAGAGGTTTCCTCTAAATCAACCCAATCAGTGAATGCGCTAAGCCAGTTGATTAGGCCAATCCGCTGCTAGGTATGAGATATCGTGTACCAAAATATAGGTCAAGATTAAAGGTCAAGGTCACTGTGACCCAAAAATTTGAAATCATTAAAAATAGCCTTTTTTGTGCCAGTAGATACATTAGAGGGACATGATGTGTTACATACCAAAATGTGGGTCAAAGATCAAGGTCACTGTGACCCCAAACTCAAGAAATCATTAACAGTCACATTTTCATATACCTGTCGAAGACGAGATCATGTAATGCGATGTTGCATTCTGCCCATTCACCCATTAACATTAGTTGTCCATGCGATATCTCTAGTTTCAAGGTATGGATTGATACCAAACTTCGGGTACAGCTTACTTGCATTGCAAAGAGAGATCAATTTGTCAAGTTTAGCTGCCTATATGTGTTAGGTTGGAATATTCAGACTTGTCTCCCCTACATGTATATGGCATTTGTCCTGTGAAGTTGTCTCTCATGTTTGATACATGTAAGAAATGGCTACATTTACTTAAATTGTTGTGAAATAAAAACCATACATTTACTAATTTAATGGGGAGAGGGGTCCTTTATGAACTTTATACCTGTTCATTAACTCAAGAACAAAGGTTTACTTCATCACTTTCTTCACATCCTTCTACCTTCATGGAAAATTTTCTCGCCTGAAAGGAATCCATTTGAAAGAAAACTACTATTTTCTTGTGTTTGACTATTGTCAATTTCAGTGTGGGATATGTGAGCTCTCGACTCTTGTTTCAAGGTCACCTAGTTACCAAGAGTTCAGCCCATTTTAGTTTATCATTCAATATAAGATGTGATGTGTGTAACATTCTCAGAAGCATAAAATCGTAGACCTTTCTCTGGATTGCTAGCTACCAATTCGGATCAAGGCCATTAACAATCTAGAAATTCAGACCAGTGTAATTCCAGATATACGGGCGTATATTGAAACCCCTTGGGCTCTTGTTTGTATCCAGTCGTTAAAGTCCAAACACAGGCTACGGTGTGCAAGTTTTTTTACTTTTATTCAGTGAATATTTGGTAGTAATGAATAAGATAGACACTCAATAATCCATCCCTCCAACAAAATTGTGCCACAGCACTGAAATGCCACCTACAACTACAGGGGTTTTATAGCCACTTTTTCTTTTATCAAATTCAAGTTTTTAAATTAAATAAACTCCATTTTTGCGCAATACAAGAACTCAATTTTTCATGGTTTTAATCATTCAATGAAAAAAAATTTCAATTTCCCAAGGTTTTCATCGTTCAATGAACAGAACACTCAATTTTTATTCATTTTCATATAAAAAACCCAGCAACATATACATGACATTTTTTTCATTGCAAAAACTGCCGAAATGGTTGCTCATTCATTATACATATTAGTATCTTTAACAACTGCTTTAAATTGTATATTAATGACAAGTGTGTAGTCACAAAAGATCTTAAAATCCAATTGGAAAAAGGCAGAAAACCAACTGTCAAAAGCAATGTTTTCTATCAGGCTATGGGAGCAATCACGAACACTTGACAGCTACATGTGGAACGACAGGGACAAATAGGCCAATTTTCTGAATTACGACCTCTTATATTCATCTACAGATCATCCTTTTTTCACAATATTTGAAGTAAAATATATATTTATTTCCGCAAAATCATCCCAAGAAGTTGTCCTTTCTTGTGGCCCTATGAGAAGAGTGCTCGGGAACCCGACTTCGTGGACACATTTGCACATGATCCGCTTGAAAGGCAAAACAAATGGATACATAAAACCAACTTTACTATATTGGCTGACGCGACTTCATTTGGCGAAATCAGCCTATATTTCTATTGACCGTGCATGTCTGGCAACATCTCCGAAGCAATCATATCGATAATGAAACCAGAACAAGCTATAAACGATTCCTACATTTCAGTTTGGAGAATGCAAGCTTAATAAAACTTTTCGAGTGAGTATTTTAATCTGAATAAAATTGTGCCTGCCAACATGGGCAGCTAACATGAACATTGCACTTGCCCATGCTGATTTTTATTTGCCCCATGCAGGCAAGGATATTATTTCTCTTTTTTGTGCGATGGCATATTTTTGCTGACAGCGAGGAGGAGAGAGCTATGTTTCACCATGGGGTGCTTCAATCGGTGACGTCATCTAGGCTCACTACCTTGTTACTATTCGTTTATGGTTCATACCATCTGATGTCCGAAAGATCGGGGATAAATTTGACCTGATGACAAACTATAGTGGTCAGTTTCACCTAAAATGTTGCATCAACATCTAAATTTTATTTTTTGTTTTGTCACTTAAGTAAGATATTTTAAGAACTACATGAATACAAGTTTCAGAAAAAACTATTTTTTTTTAAATTCAGTTAGTACATTTGCAGCGAATTAGGGATCAAAGGTCAATGCAATTTTTTGTTTGTTTTAGGTCAGAAGATGGCGGAATTCCAAACTATCCTTATTTCTCAGCAATTTCTGCAATGAAGCTATTTCAATCATTTTGTAAAGTCACAAAGTGTGTGACAGACGGGACAAATCTGTGACAGATGGGACAATTATACAAAGTAGTAATTTGAAGACCATTCCTTGAATAAAGCTAAAAGCTGGTGCACAATTGTTACAATGTTTGAAAATAGAAACAATGAAGCAACTGAGCTCCATACATGGACCTGGCCACAAAAATTTAGCAAATTTTCCACAACTTGAAAATAGAAAACTTTCTTCAAAGAAAGCTTGAGTTGTATATTTCATATTTGAACTGAATGTGGATAATGAATTAAAATTGGATTAATATCAGGTATTTCTAATCTAAGTACATGCATCATACATGCATATTTGGAACGAAAAGCTGTTAGCATGTATTTTTACTACATACAATATTAAATTTAGTACTAGTGAACAGATTGAATTTCAGATGGTTATAGATGTACGATACACTGCTACAAAACGCAACCAAACCAATTGAAATTGTGATGGACCAAATTGGTAAATCAAACAACAGTTGTGCAAAAGAGAATTTATTCTTCACATAATAAAGAATCATGCTCTGTTCCAAATAAGATGCTTACAGGTAACAGAAGGGATCAAGGTTGACAAATTTGAATCTGAACATGGTACCATGTGGTACAGCTATGAAAACAATAATTCTGTTATGCCAAATTTACCCACAATTTTTTACTCAAGAGGGTTATATCAACTTTAGCAACATTCAGGAATCCTCCTTCTTCTCAAAACTCATCCACAAGGACACTGATATTGTGATAATAGATGATATCCTGTCTGTCACAAAATTTGTCCCGCTGTCACACAGGTTAATAATTACTTTCCAGAAAAAATGGGACTGATGGAAAATTTTGACGCTTGTTTCTGACTTACTGTGTATTGTGTTTAAGTTTTATTTGATTTACAATTCAAACTGAATTTGCAGTGAGATAGATTTTCATGCTGTTTGACTACTGCTCAATATGCGTGGTCCTTGGTCTGTCACATTTTGCGGTTTCAATTACTGAGATTTAATTAGTAAGAGTTGAATTAATATTTTTGCTTGGGTTTGTATGATATCTTTTGTCCCGTCTGTCACAGTGGAAATGCCCTAGTGCAGCATAGTGTCACGAGATAATGTTAGCAACATCTTCCATTCCATTGACATGGGCTTGATGTGACCTAATGCATTTGGCGATGTCAATGAACACTGCCAACACATGTCCTGCATATTGGTTCAGGATATGGAGCCTAGGTGATGTCATAATTTACTAAAAATAGTGCCAAAATCAAGGGACATAAGCGATGCGTGTTTTCGAGTTTCGCCAGTGTTCACTGATTTTCATTCTGCTCTAATTTGACTCTCTAGACTTGATTGATTTTTTTACCAAACAAATTCATCTTTTACATCTATTCAATCGAATATGGTCATTTCACCTTTATTAGGTCGATTAAGGTGGTATTACTCGTTTTTATTCCATTGGCATATATGCCGGATGCGATTATGTTTTCACGCTGTCCGGCTGGCTGGCTGAGTGACTGGCTCTCTGGATGACGACGTTCATGCCCTAGAAGCTGAACCATTCCATCAACAGACTTCAAGTTTGGTGTATTGCTGTGTGGCAAAGCACAAGCCTATTGAAATTGGATACATTTCAATGGTTTTGGGGGTTTCCATGGCAACATGCAAAACAGAAAATATCCCTATAATGACGGTAACACTGTAGAAGCCAAACAGTTGCAGCTGGAGACTTCAAATTTGGTATGCATCGTTGCTGTGTGGCAAGCACAAGCCTATTGAAATTGGGTACATTTCGATGTTTTTTTTGTGGTTTCCATGGCAACAACACAGAAAATATCTATGTAATGACGTTAACGCTCTAGAAGCCGAAGCATTGCAGCTGGAGACTTCAAATTTGGTATATTGCATTGCTGTGTGGCAAAGCACAAGCCTATTGAAATTGGGTACATTTCTCTGTGTTTTTTTTACCGGGCGAGTTAGTCCCGTAGGGACTAATGGTCCTGTATTGTAGTGAGGAAAAACTTGAGCACATTTGGTACCGTTGCCAGGGTGACTGGTTGTTTATTTAACTGCTTTAGGCTTTGAGAGGAAGAGCAGAAGAAAAAAGTCCTCAAGTTATTCAGCTAAGTACTGCAGACAGTTAGGTCAACTATTTTGGCTAGATTTTGTTTCATCTGGTCTATATTTGTGAAGTTAAATATTTTCTGCTATTCTTATATATGTTCATATGTCATTTTCACAGAGATTTCCTGCTTTAGAGCATGAATACAAAATGGATACTATTCAGAGGTTGACTTAGAGTGTTTTCCTGAAAGGATGTCATAAATTGCTGGTTGATAAAAACTTTATTAGAACACTTAACATATACAGAAGAAAATAGTTCAAGGCAGACTTATCATGTTTGCCATGTTGGCAAGAAATTCTAATTTTCTAGGCTTCCATTCTTGCAGAAATTGTATACACGGTATGTAACTTGTGGACCAATACACAAACATCCCCTCCACCAGATCCTCTATACCAATCAGAACATAGACACATGCATGACACATGCATGACCTAGGTCAATGGCTTGGTTCACTTAGCTGATAGGGTCAATTGATAGGGTCAAATTCCAAGTTATGTTTAGATAGCAGTGTCAGCCTGCATGTACAAGTCTGCATACAACCATTGTAAGAATTTGTAACCTTCCAAACTAGTTTTGTACTGGCAGAAGGAGGTACATGTAAATAATACGATGCCATGAGATGATACATCCCAGCATAGATCGAGTCCATCTCACCATGAGGATTTTACATTGTATCTCAATATTCATTTTTTTGTCATTTACTGCTGAAGGATATGCTTTCTATAATCTGAAAAAAAGTAAAAATATTTTACAAATATTGGTAACATGCAGAGAAGACATTATTTATCATTTCATAAGGTTGGTTTCATAATAAATGTCTGTCCCACCGGTCACAAGTTATTTTTTTAAATATATGTGTACAATTACACTAATGCACTATCTAGAGATCCTTATTGAGAGAAATGTGTGAGACTACAAATTGTATGGCTCTTCGCCATGGGACTGAACATCAAAGAGTTAGTGAAATTATTCCAACAACCTATTTCACATTTAAATAGCCCCGTTTCAGTGCCTAAGGCTCTAGTTTGTGGTTAACATGGCAACAAGATGGGGAATATCCATTTAACAATGTTAACACTCTAAAAGCAGCTGGAGACTTCCAACATGTCCAAGTTATTTGTGCTGAAAACTTACATCACTTCCACTATATGCATTCCTTGTTCCAGATGGAATCACACTGAAGAATTATAAAAATAGCACAGATCTCGCCCTGCAAGTCACGCATGCGCTCACACCCATATCCTCCTTCTTGTTCTACAGCCCGTAGCTCAGGGAGCGGTTTTTATTCAGCTCCCGTAAAAATCAAAAATTTCAGCGAAATCACTACTGTTGGATCACCTTACGATATTCTGCAAAAAGTTCTTTGGGAAGTATTCTTTACGATGATCAAGCATTATGGCCTCTCAAATGTCATGTATTTCATGTGGAGAAGCGAAGCCTTTGTATGACCTACATTCTACCTGTCCAAACTGTCGCCAAGGCATAATCTGCACTTGGGACAGCGCGTGTGATGAATGTATTGTTTAGGCCCCAGGTGTATTTCAAGCCTACATTTCTGGTACACTGGCCTACGCTGATAATGCTCAGGTGTCTCAAAATTTTGCTGATCCTGAGATGTATGTAGCTCCGTCTCCCCATTCAAGCGAGAACGAGGGTACTACGAGTCTTGTTGTCACGCCAGCCGGGGGATCTACATTAGTCTGCATTGACGTAAATTGACTTGTTTACATCTCTTATTTGCATTTTCCCCGCGTTCCTGGTATCATCGGAAAGCGGAAAAGCAACCACGGCCTTCATATTGCCGAATTGATGCCCATTATTAAGAAAAAATAGGTTAATTTTGAGTTTTGTTCTCTAAAATTCTGCTAGAATTGGTAAAAGTGATCAAAACAAAGATGGGGTAGGGGGAAAGTTATCGGTCGGATTTCCCACAATAATATGTATAACTGGCAAGTGTTGTATACCACCATACTCGCAAACGCTCCCAGATTACGATAAATGTGAATAATTAATTTCGCAAAAAACACCCTGCCCCTTAAGGTGGCCCTCCACAGTTTCGTAGTAATGGCCCCTGTCTAATCTCATAATACGATCGACTGCCCGTGTTCTGCTACATCATAATTCTTCTTATCTTCTGAATAGCTTATATCTATAATACCATCCTATTCAGCATTATCAACGCTGCAAACGAGCACGTACAAATCGATGGCCTGCTTTCGCCTACACGCTGATTGGGATCATGGAGTAAATTTTGTCCTGCCTCAGTTATGCCCCTTGGGTGTGCCTAAAAATCTTGACTCAGTTACGGGAAGAAAATCTGACAAAAAACTGGCAGGTTGACCCCCACTTTTTTTTGCCTTTTTAAGTTGAGACCGGACCAGGGAAGGTGAGTAAGAAGTTTAATTGAAATCACTCTTACAGATTTTTCTGAAAATTGAGCCGAATTTGACCATTTTTCGACATTTTAAGGGGTTTTCTATGAAAAATTAAGCAAGCCTGGAAGGGAATGTTCGAGATTCATTTTTCTATAACATAGCAGTGCTATGTCTTAAAATGATAGTTTAATCATGCTCTTTCAGAAAATATATACATACAAGTGATTTGGGTTGAAAATTTTATGATAATTGGTGGCCGAAAAACGGACCCATAGTCTATGCCGAATGGAAGAATCCCTGGAGTGCACCCTTAATGGTGACTTTTCGTACTTGTGTCCTCCCAATACGAAATTACCTACTAACCCGGATGTTCCCTTCATGTCACATGACTTCACAGTATAATCTTTTGATTAACCTATTCTAAAGCACATACCAAGAATCTAATGATTCGTGATACGTGTTGTATCTCAGGTACGCTTTTATTGTACCTGTCCATGTGGCAACTTGGATGATATGACCACACGGCCCCTAGCACCGTCATAAGCGGTTTTAGATACAAATCTAGAGAGCTATGATGGAAATGTTCTGACAACTCGTATATTGGTAATTGGTGAGCTGTATCGCCGTCAGATGAAAATGACGGCATTTAAAACAAAAGACCAGTCTGTAAGGCCCGATGTCGACCCAGCATCAACTTCCCACAAAGGCCAACATATATCAAAGACCAAAAGGCGGCGGGCCTCGGGGACGAAACGTCCACCATCATGTCCTCTATGCTCATGTATCTTAGGAGAAAGGCCTACATTCCTTTACTACACAAGTACACACCAGAAGCTGTAAAGAGATGCTTGTTAGAGACATCAACAGCTTCCTCTTTACTCTTTTGTAATGCTGCAACCGAAGTCAGACCTGAAATGGCTCATCTTGATCATGACAGGTCAGTGGCTTCCGGTGCTTCTGCTAAGAGACCATTGGCTTCGACGTCTGGTCTCAAAGCGAAGAAGTCCAAGGGTAACCCGCCTTCTGGTTCCAAGGCTGCTAAGGGTACATCTGGACAACAGCAAGGCCAAACTCCCTATTCTAACGACCCCAAGCTATCTGGCTGGGGTAAAATAAAGAAGGGCAAAGAGAGAGGCAAGCAGTCTAAGCTGGATAAGTGCTGTTTCGGGCCATACAGGCTGGCTTTTGGTATGGCGGGAACACCGGGATATCACGTTTCCGGTCTCACCACAAATGGATCTTCTGGTAGGGGAGAAGACTTCAGTTGTTTTGGCTGAACTGGACAATAATTGGGACGGAATCATGGGTCATTCGAACTCTCAGATATGGCTATCACCTATCGTTCGACACGATTCCCCCACTGACTGCAACTCCCCTTCCATCTCGCTTTCCTTTGCGAGCGGAACATCTATCAGCAATACAATCCTCCGCGGACAAACTGGTAGAGAAAGCAGCTGTCATAGAGCTTCTGGTTTGCGAAAAGACACCCGGGTTCTATTTGCCAGTCTTTGTGGTCCCAAAGAAAGACACGTTCAAGATGCACATGGTTATCAACCTCAAGTGCCTCAACAAGGACTACCTTACTCCACCTTACTTCCACATGGAGTCCTCCCGGTCCATCCAGTCGGGACTCCAGCAAGGGGAATGGCTGACCTCCCTGGATTTAAGGGATGCATACCTGTATATCCCGATACATCCAGCGGACAGGAAGTACTTAAGATTCATGGTCGGCAAATGACGCTTGCAAATTCGAGTACATCCGTTTGGCCTTTCAACTTCCCCTTGGGTGTTCACGCGAGTGTTTACACCACTGGCACTATTCCTGCACAGTCTAGGTGTAAAGTACCACTTTTATATCGACGACTCACTGCAAAGGAATGCCTGCAAAGAGCAGTTAATCCTAGACATGCAGTTTGTCTTAAGGATACTGACATCTCTGGGTTATCTCCCACTCGAAGAGAAGTCAGAACTGACTCCGTCGCAAAGGCGCAAATTCCTGGGGGTAGACTACGATACACTACTAGCTCTCGCCAAACCCCCAGAAGATTGATGGCAAAAGATAACGACAAAGATACCTCAGTTTCCCAAGTTATTTCAAGCTGCGATAGTCGGCCTGTTGATGTCAACACAGGACTTAACACTAAGAGGGCGACTGCAGCTTCATCCCTTAATGATTTATTTCAATCATCAATGGAACGAAAGGCAGTTGAACCCGTGGATACCTGTCATGCCTCTTGTCAGACAATGCCGCCAATGGTAGCTCAATCTACTCAACGTTATGCCGGGTGTGTCCCTACTATTGTTTCGTCCGTCACATCATCTGTACACGGACGCATCCATGGAAGGTTGGGAAGCCCACCTCGAGTCCAAGTCGACATCCGGGTTATGGACAATTGAGAAACACTCTTACCATATAAACGTGCAGGAGTTTATGGCAGTGACACATGCTAACCGCACGTGGATGAGCGTATTGACTGACAAGAACCTGCTGATATCAACAGACAACACATCAGTCATGTCATATCAACAAGCAGGAGGGGGAGGGGGGGGGGGCGAGATCTCAAGAAGCCAAGTGGAAATCTTTTTTCGGTCTGTGTTGGGACAACAACATATCAGTGTTGGCCAGACACATCCCGGGATTTCTGAATGTCTTGGCGGACTCACTTTCATGACGGAATCAGATAATTCCCACAGAGTGGCAGATTCACCCAGACATACTAAAACAGATAGCTCCCCACTAGCTTGCCTGGAGCTTGCCATTAGCTTGCCACTAGGTCACATTTGAAACATTGCAAGCTTGCAATTGGTGATTCTGCAACCTGGTGCAACTTAGCCACAACCTGGCGAAAATTAGCTGCAACCTAGCTCAACTTAGCTGCAAGCTAGCAGACGCTTACCGTACCTAATAAAAGCTGCGAGCTTGCGCAAGCTTGCGGCTAGCTTGCACAAGTTCACAGCCAGCTTGCACTAGCTCGCACCAGCCCACGGCCAGCTTGCGGTTAGTTACTACATGTAGCTGACCCTAAGTTTGAATTTGAAACAGCAGCCTTGCCTGCATAAGCTGTAAGCTAGCGCAAGCTTGCCAAATGCATTTCCAGGCCTGCGAGCTCGCATGTTTACCTGGAGTTAAAATGCAGGCCTACATGTACCATGATTCATAACATTCAAGTACAAGATACAGCATTTTAAAACAATTTTTATATAAAAATATTAATTTTTATCCTACAAATCACAAAAGTTTATTTTTACTAAAATAATTAATGATTCTGATCAGAAAAAAGGCCTACATTTAGAAACTTAGAAACTGTCTGAATATTCTGAGTTTAATTTTATTTTCTCTGGCATTTTCATCTCATTCTGTATCCATGCTTGTATCATATCCATGTTTAGTCTGTTCACTGGACTGTCATCCCAGGATGTAAATTCTGGCTATGAAAATAGATAAATTAAAATAAAATAAAAGTTATCAACTGATTTTCAAGGCAGATTTTCTGTCTTGGCCCAGGTATCTGTATTATATAGACATTAGAAACATTAGTATGGTATATGTATGCATTTTTGTGCAAACTTGTTCTTCCTGCATTAAATGAATAATCTGACTGTTGTAGACCTTCAGGCTCAATAAGTTACTTGTGAACAATATATCAGTCGGCACATACTTGATCCTGAATCCATACTGTTTTCAATATAAAAAGTATTCAGATCCCCAGACTAAACTATAGATACATATACATTAATTGATGATTGGAGTTTTAAGGCAATTATCTCACCTTGAGCTTGGCAGCAAGCTAAACATTTTTATCCTCTCCAACTTAAATCTGTAGGTCAATCTATAAAACTTTGCTTTTCCTGAGCTTCCACAGAAAACTACACTGAAATTAACATTTCTCCATGGTTCTGTCAGCTTGAATGTTGCTGCCCTAAATTCATTGTAACTGCATGAAGCATGGGACATAGAACTTTCACAGAAAACCAAAGAGTTAAGCTCAAAAGTGTCTTGACCTGTTGGAGATCGGTTGAACTCTGAATTTGAATGTTGATCATCTGATATTATGCCCTTGGTAGAAAGAGCTGGTTCCCATGAATACCAGGGATCCCATGCTGGGCATTAAATCAAAACCATCTGCTACAAGTATGTACGTCCTGCCCTTGGTGCGAGCTTGCGCAAGCTCGCCAATTACAGTTCAATATATAGTGTAGGTTGCCTAAAAATATGGCAATCTTGCTAGCTTGCCTGAAAATATTGCAGGTGCTTGCACTAGCTTGCCATGCCAAGGTGCAAGCTCACAATCCTTGGCAGACCTACATGTATATTGTTAGCTTGCACAAGCTTGCTGCAGTCTTGTGCCAGCTTGCTGCGAGCTGGTACAAGCTTGCAGCAGTCTTGTGCTAGCTTGCCGCAAGCTGGCGCAAGCTTGTTGGAGGTCTGTTAGCTTAAGGTAAGCTTGTGTAATCTAGTTGCAACATATCAGTGTTGGCCAAACACCTCCCGGGATTTCTGAATGTCTTGGCAGACACACTTTCACGACGGAATCAGATAATTCCCACAGAGTGGCAGATTCACTCAGACATACTAAAACGGATAGCTACCCGTACAGAAATTTAAGGTTGCAGCAAGCTCACATTGTGTGCCTGTTGTTAGCTAACATGGTTAGCTGGCCACTAGCTTGCCTGGAGCTTGCCATTAGCTCACATTTGAAACATTGCAAGCTTGCAATTGGTGATTCTGCAACCGGGTGCAACTTAGCCGCAACCTGGCGTAACTTAGCTGCAACTTAGCTGCAAGCTTGCGGACGCTTTACTGCAAGTTACTTGTGAACAATATATCAGTCGGCACATACTTGATCCTGAATCCATACTGTTTTCAATATAAAAAGTATTCAGATCCCCAGACCAAACTATAGATACATATACATTAATTGATGATTGGAGTTTAAGGCAATTATCTCACCTTGAGCTTGGCAGCAAGCTAAACATTTTTATCCTCTCCAACTTAAATCTGTAGGTCAATCTATAAAACTTTGCTTTTCCTGAGCTTCCACCGAAAACTACACTGAAAGTAACATTTCTCCATGGTTCTTTCAGCTTGAATGTTGCTGTCCTAAACTCATTGTAACTGCATGAAGCATGGGACATAGAACTATCACAGAAAACCAAAGAGTTAAGCTCAAAAGTGTCTTGACCTGTTGAAAATCAGTTGAACTCTGAATTTGAATGTTGATCATCTGATGTTACGCCCTTGATGGAAAGAGCTGGTTCCCATGGATACCAGGGATCCCATGCTGGGCATTAAATCAAAACCATCTGCTACGAGTATGTACGTCCTGCCCTTGGTGCGAGCTTGCGCAAACTCGCCAATTACAGTTCAGTATATACTGTAGGTTGCCTAAAAATATGGCAATCTTGCTAGCTTGCCTGAAAATATTGCAGGTGTTTGCGCTAGCTTGCCATGCCAAGGTGCAAGCTCACAATCCTTGGCAAACCTACATGTATATTGTTAGCTTGCACAAGCTTGTGCCAGCTTGCTGCGAGCTGGTACAAGCTTACAGCAGTCTGCTGGCGCAAGCTTGTTGGAGGTCTGTTAGCTTAAGGTAAGCTTGTGTTAGCTAGTTGCAACCTTAAATTTCCGTAAGGGAGTCTAGGAGATGCCACACATGGATCTGTGTGCAACAATCTAATGCCCCTGTTCATGTCTTCGGTCCCGGATTCGTTGGCATACGCAGTGAATGCTCTATCCCTGGACTGGTCAGGCATGATAGCATATGCATTCTCACCTCCAGCAATCCTTGTGAAGGTACTCCGGAAGATCCACGAACATGTGTGCCATATACAGTATGAATTGCGTTAATGGTTACACTCGTTCCGTTCATTTTGCGGTCCGTTCGCGTTCATTTCGTTTCGTTTTGCGGTTTTTCCGGTCAAACGGTTCGGTCAAACTCCGTTCACAATTCAGTTATATTTCGTTCAAACTCCGTTCATCCTTTTGCGTTCATTCCGTTTCGTTCTCATAAATGTAAACGTGTGTAATACATTATTTTGTCATATCGTCGGTCACATTCACGGAGAACAGTTGAAAATGGCAACTTGTCACGGATTTCCAACTTAAAGAAAATAACGAAGATCGATCTTCATTATCCACAGATTCACAGAGATATATGTTTCTTCTTTCTATTACAATCAACTTTATATTGGATCCAAATACATAATTTTATATGCTCTAAATTGGAATGAAATCTTTCATGATGTCGTCATGAGTGCTTTCTCCGAGGTTCGCGTGCAGCCAAAACAACAAGGTCAACAGCAGGGAACTCTTCGGTCTTCAATTCCACATTCCGGCTTTCTCGTGCAAAAAGTGAATGCTTTATGCAAGAATTTTTTCCATTCACTCTAGATCGGTATTCTATTTGCATTCCACAATATGATCTGTTATGAAGGCGACTGTAAAACTAGATAAGATATGAGAAAAGAAAAAGTTATTCAAAGTTGTTTAATAATATTTTTTTATCAGAATATTTATCTTATATATTCTGCTGTGCTATCGGTAAAATTATCTTGCATCCTTCTCGTTTGTTATCACATTAGACAATTTTTTTGTAATGTAAATATTTAGGAAGAATGGGCTAATAAGTTTTTCATTACCGGGGCTTTCCTCCATTATATTTCCCGTACATAAGCGACAGGTTTCCGCAACACAACTGTATTGAAGATGAAAACATCTTTTTGAATGTACCTTATACGCCTCAATGAGAACGAATCTTTTTTATACCATCCAGGATAATATTAATTAAGTATTTTCTCAACTATTTTTCCTTTTGTTAGAACCACCCGATTCCATTTCGATTTTTGATTGATTGAAATTGTAGTCCGCTTCCCATTCGGATTTCGCGGCCCATCAACTCAATGTTTCTTTTAAATTTCACGGTACATTTCTTCGTTCATTTAAGATATTTTGCAGCGCTAGATATTAAAATAAATAATTAAATAATAAATAACAATGAGGGAGCAGAGGGAGATATAAATAGAAGTACTAAAGATTTCATTTCAAGATATGTGGTATTTTATATTTTCTCATGTCTCGCAAAACGGGATTCATTTTTTGTTAATTTGAGGCTTAATTTGAAGTGTTACTCTAATTATTGTATTGGTAATATACTCTTACTTCGTAATGGGTAGTAGATCTGCATGTACCCCATGTGAAATGTTGTTCTTTTATTCCGTTGTTATGTTACCGTACTCGGCTCATAATGAGCGTATTGCGGGGGGGACCCTTATTTCTGAGTAAAAAAAAAATCACTCAATCGTCTCCGAGACCAAACAGTGAAGAAAAACAAAAAAACAGCCAAGGTTACAAACAAAAGACGCCGACCATAACAGATTGCAACACAGAATCTTGGGATGTGGTGCGGCTGTTTTCAGGGAATTAGCTCTGCAGGGTCAAAGTTCACACAGTTGAAGATGTCGATTCCAATTTCTATTTCCAGAAACTGCGGGGGGGGGGGACTCTTATTCCCTTTTTAGATGACAATTGAACGTGTTATAAGCCTCACTGATTCCAGCCAGGGAAATAAGTACGTGTTTTTGTTCTAGGGCAAGCATTCAGACTACCGGTAGGCGGAGAACAATTTTTCAGAGTCCTTTCTTTCCCGAGTCGGACCACGTGGGGCTTTTCGCCGTGAGAGTAGAGTAAAGAAAGACATGCTTCACATTTGTTTATCTGTCTATACAAATTACAATCAGTACATTTTGTAAACATCATTTAACTATAAGGGTTTCTGAGTCATTCTGTCAGTCATCCAACTTTATTCACAGGCAAACATGTACGGCCGATTATACTGCCGCAGCGGCAGTCCAAACTTCGCTCACTCCGTTCCATTTCGTTTCGGTTATTTCATTTCGGTCAAACTCGGTTCATAATCCGGTCATAATTCGTTCAAACTTCGTTCCGGTTTAAAATGTTTGCGATCATATTTTAATAACCGAAACGAAACCGAACCGAAACGAGTGTAAACATTAACGCAATTGCCCCTGTATCTAATTGTTCCGTGGTGGCCAGCAACACCGTGGTTCCGGACTTACTGGATCTTCTGGTAGATGTACCAAGACAACTTCCACTCTGGCACAACCTATTATGTCAGCCCGCATCTTCGAGTTCACAATTCCAGCCTTATCTGATTTTCCTTCACCCGGTCTTGAATCTGACATGTTGGTGTGTCCAGTTCATGCACAAGTTTGCGTGTTATCTGAATCGTACTGAAGATCGAAGGGTGGGTAGGAGGCGTCTGTTTATCCCTTTCGATACTATTTCAAGTTGGCTCAAAAATAGGATTCGACTAGCGTACTCCACAGCTACGGATAGACGAGCCGCACTTGTTAATGTCTCTGGTCACGAAATTAGAGCACTTGTGGCATCATGGCCTCTGTGATCGGTGACAGATGTGATGAGGGCGTGCTATTGGAGGTCAAATACGACATTTGCCTCGTTCTACCTCCGTGACATGACGCTGGTACGTGGCAACCTCTACTCCATCGGGCCCCTAGTAACAGCACAGAGAGTTTCCATGGAACTGAGGCCAGCAAGATAAGATCGGACGAACAGGTTTTGCCCTGATTTGTGGTGAGTGCATTTTCCTCTCGTTCCCTTTGAGAAAGAAATGGGGCGGGGGTGTATGCGACTCAACCTTAAGTCAGAGTGATGGCAGTGGTTCTTATAAACCACAGGGACAACATATAAGTTACTACTGTCGTATGATCTCTTAGATACTCAGTGAGGTAGAAGATCTTTGATTTCTATTCTGACAAGTCACACTGCCCACGTTTATCGCTTTCCACGGTTGTAGTTTGCCGACCATCCTATCTGTGGTATTCTATGCATATATGGAAGTGAGGTAAGTTTTCAGTGCAAATAACTTGAAAATTTTACAAGTAATTTTCATGTTACCTCACTTCCAGTGATGCCCACCTGGCTTCCCCTCTGAGAAACACTACTTGACCGTGTAACTCGGTAGATCAAGGAGGAGGATATGGGTGTGAGTGCATGCGTGACTTGCAGGGTGAGATCTGTGCTATTTTTAGAATTCTTCAGTGTGATTCCATGTGGAACAGGGAATGCATATAGTGGAAGTGAGGTAAGTTTTAGCTTAATAACATGAAATTTACTTGTAAAATTTTCAAATTTGGTATGCAGCATTGTTTTGTGGCTATGCACAAGCCTATTGAAATTGGGTACATTTTGATGTATTTTTGTGGTTTCCATGGCAACCAAATGAAAAATATCCATATAACAAAGTTAGCACTCTGGAAGCTGAACTGTTGCAACTCAAACATCAAATTTGGTATACAGCATTGTATGGCAAAAAAGCACAAGTCTGTTAAAATTGGGTACATGTTGCTGATTTCTTTGGTTTCCATGGTAACATAACAAAGTATCCATGTAAAGATGTTAATGTTCTAGAAACCAAACCACTACAGCCAGAGACTTCCAAGTTTGTATACAGCATTGTTGTGTGGTAAAGGACAAATCCATCCAAATTGGATACATTTTGATGATTGTTGTGGTTTCCATGGCAACAAAATGGAAAATTTGCAAATAATGACATTAACTCTCTAGAAGCCGAACCGTTGCAGCTGGAGACTTAGATTTTGGTATACAGCATGGTTTGTGTGGCAAAGTATATTGAACTTGGGCACATTTCAAATTTTTTTGGTGGTTTCCCTGGTAATACAGTGGAAAATATCCATATAACGACGTTAACGCTCTAGAAGCCGAACCGTTGCAGCTGGAGACTTCAGATTTGGTATACAGCATTGTTGTGTCGCAAAGCACAAGCCTATTTTTGTGGTTTCCATGGCAACAAAATAGAAAATTTCCAAATAATGACATATTGCCAGTCTAGCATGTCCTGGAAGCCAAACTTCTGCAGCTTAGACACTATACAGCATTGTTGTTGTGTTGTAAAGCACTTGGTATACAGCATTGTTGTAATTTAGCACGAGTCCATTCAAGTAGAACACGGGTTCGAGGCCAGCTGGTCCATGTGTGAAAGTTTGTCAGTTACTTGCCGAAGGGCGGTGGTTCTCTCCGGGTACTCCGGCTTCCTCCACCAACCAAACTGACTGTCACCATATGAGTGAAACAAACTTGAGTGTGACATTAAGCCAAATTCCCTCCCTCCCTCAAGTAGAATACATCTTTCTACAAAAGATGTCGATTTGGATTGTGTTCCATCCACATGCCCTCTATACACACATTTTCCTACGAAGTAGGCTACCATCTGCAAATTGTCCGGTAGTCAGTGAGTGAGTGAGTCCATCCGAATCCTTTCGTCGGCGAAATAAGGAGAACCGTTGGCATTAGAACCTTGATTTTTGGCAGGAAGTTGCATTAGGGGACTGTTACCAGCAAGTTCTGAGCTGACCTACTTTTGATGAAAATTTATGATGATTTTTGATGAAAATCACTGGTGATTCTGACTTGGGCCGTGCCCATGTTAATATAGGCAGGATTTCAACTTGGGGCGTGGGGATTTCCAAGAGTTCAGTGCGTGTCGAAGTCCTAAAGCAGTACTTTGTAGGTCCTGCCATGTGTTATATTCTCCTCCATATAATGGACCATTGTCATGTATCAAGACAAATACTATGATTCAGTAAGATATGTGCACATTAATGCAGTAAACGGCAATGACAACAGCTGAGTACTGAGCAGCAATAATAGCAAATGCCTCTAATCAGAAAATAAATGTCCTTTCATATTAGCAGGCCTTCAAGTGCCTCCTATATTTCCTATATTTTCCTATATTTTTTAGTCATTCCTATATTTTCCTATATTTTACTCAAAACCTCCTATATTTCCTATATTTTGACTTTTCTCATGAAAACTTTCATCAATGCACTGTAATAAGTCAAACTGACATGAGGAAATACATTTCAGATTTTTTTTTTTCGCCTCGCTTCGCTCGGCAAATATGAAGACATTTCAATTTCTCTATGCTGAATCAAATAACAGAACAGGTCACCTGAAAAGACCACCATGACTGCATTCAGTGAAAGTAGTTTGATTAAAGTGATCGTATGACCTCAAGTAAAGTTTCCATCAAATGAAAGACCATTGCGAACAGTGTCGGGAAATATTTATTGTAATTTTTTTACGATTTTATTATGTCTCCCCCAACTATGTTGGGGGGAGCCATCTAGTGTTTGTGCTGTCTGTCTGTCTGGATGGATGGATGTCTGGATGTCTGTCCGTCCCCTTGCCTTGTCTGCAAGATATCTTGAGAACTACTGGATGGAATTTCACCAAACTTGGATGGAAGCTTCATTGGGGTAGCCCCCTCATTTGATTAAGTTTTGCTGTGTGTGCATGCATTCATCCGTGTCCGGTGTCCGTCCGTCCGTCCATCTACACTTCCGATCAGCTGAAAGGTTAATGTTAGCGCACCAATGGCGCGCAAACGAAGCGCGCCAACACAAAGGTATAGCGCGCTAATGCCCATGATTATCGGCTGGCCATTGTTCTAACTCTGTTGAATGTAGTCCGTCGACATGACTGAACACAGGCCGCGAGCTATCAGCATGGTCAGACAATGGCTGGAAGCGAGCTGCTTTGTTAGCGAGCGATCGTTGACGCGACAGAGCTCAAGAAAATCAGTTGGGAGTCCACGTGGCATTAATCGGCACGAATTTTTAAAAGGAAATAGATTTAAGATTTATTTTAATCATAAACACTGCTTCCATCCCTCCCTCCATCCACGACATCAAAACCAACATTTCAAATGTGTTAATGTATACTTCCTGTCGAACAGTATAACGGATGTTATATTGTCAGCAAGAAAACAACACTGTAAAGATTAATAATCTCGTTAAGTTTGGCGTAAACAAGTGGAGAATATAAACATAACAGTGCATTCTCTCTCTGACGGGGTAAAGCGATATCCCGCTTTCGTCCAACAAAATGCACGTCTGTGTATCATTTGAAAAGAAATGAAATGGCATTAACTTATTGTTTATGTAGAAATCTCTGTTATTGTTTCTTTTTTGTTATTTAGCTGGAACGATGAATGCGTGGGCCATAAATGTTAATTCTTATTTTCTCATCGGAAGTTTCGTGTGCAACCTTTAACAGTCGGGTGGTAACGAATAAAGAGCATATACAATTGGAGTATTTGTCATTCTCTGTAAGGGGCTAATTGATCTTTTGAGTTTCTGTGTATATTTTGGTTAGGCGGTTGTAACAAGACAAGCCAAAGAGACAACTTGTCTGTCCGAGCACTGCATGTTGCCCCGATTATGACCTCGACTCGCCCGCGTGTCTGAATTTATACGAAGCTGTATTCATTTGTAATGTTACGTTCAACCGTTTTACTGACCGTTCTGAAAGAGGAGGCGGCCTTCGCAATTTGCACACACCAACGTTTTATGAATTCTGATAATATATTTATCTTTGGGGAAACTTTTGGTAATGAAGATTATTCGTAGTCTCAACCGAATGTTCACAAGACGGCCGAGTTTCCTTGGAGCGCAAACAAAAAATAATAGATAATCATTTACAGCATTCTTATTGAAGTCAAATATTCTATATATTTTTTTAATTACTTAGCCAGTAATTTAAACTGTAGAATAGATGGTGCATCCCCGACATCAAAACCAACATTTCAAATGTGTTAATGTATACTTCCTGTCGAACAGTATAACGGATGTTATATTGTCAGCAAGAAAACAACTGTAAAGATTAATAATCTCGTTAAGTTTGGCGTAAACAAGTGGAGAATATAAACATAACAGTGCATTCTCTCTCGGACGGGGTAAAGCGATATCCCGCTTCGTCCAACAAAATGCGCGTCTGTGTCTCATTTGAAAAGAAATGAAATGGCAGAGTGGAAGACGGCCGAGTTTCCTTGGAGCGCAAACAAAAAATAACAGATAATCATTTACAGCATTCTTATTGAAGTCAAATATTCTATATATTTGTTTAATTACTTAGCCAGTAATTTAAATTGTAGCATATATTGTGTTCTTGCCGTACATCGCTAGAGGGGAACTCTTTGAAAACAATTCAGTGTTAAGCATTGAAGGCTGTTAGCGCGCAATCTGCCAACGGGGAGCCTTTGTTTACCGCCGACATGCTCACAATGCATGGTCCAGTGGTTTGACCGGACTATATTCAACCGGCGCGTGGCGGCAGCGGTCACATCATGGGGGGGTGTAATAAGTCTTGGTGATTAGGCCAGCATGTTGGCGCGCTAACGGCGCGTAAACACTGTTCACTAATTGGAAGTTTAAGCTGATCTGAAGTGTACTTGTACATGTATTTACAGGCCTTGTCTGCAAGATATCTTGAGAACTACTGGATGGAATTTCACCAAACTTGGGTGGAAGCTTCAGTGGGATAGCCCCCTCATTTGATTAGGTTTTGGTGTGTGTGCGTGCATTCATCCGTGTCCGGTGTCCGTCCCTCTACTTGTACATGTATATACAGGCCTTGTCTGCAAGATATCTTGAGAACTACTGGACGGAATTTCACCAAACTTGGATGGAAGCTTCACTGGGATAGCCCCCTCATTTGATTAGGTTTTGGTGTGTGTGCATGCATTCATCCGTGTCTGGTGTCCAGTCTTTGCGAGGAAGGGCGAGCGATCGCTCGCACTCGCGCCCACACACGCCCAAAGACCTCCAGGCGACCGATTTATCACTCGCCCATAATTGTAACGAAATCCAGCAAAGTGGTATCATAAAACAATAGAATCACCTCCTGTAATACTTTAATTTCCAACGAGCGTACCTCCGACAAAAACTCAAACAGAAAGCGGAAATAAACTTAGACTTTTGACATGCGCATATCGCGAACGTCCTGACCAAAAACCTTCTGCAAAGTGATGCGCGATTGGCTTATTAAGGACACAACGTGCACGATCATTGGTTCGTCATCTGTTACAGGGAAATTAGCGAGCACGTATTATCTCCAACCTGTAACCATCTCGGTCATCTATACGCGGTAAGACTGACCCCGGGATCGTGTGTATCCATGTTCAGCCTACTTTCGGCAACTGCAGGAGGGAATTTCCATAAATCAATACCGCGTGACTTCGTCAGCCAATCAGCTAAAGTCTACCGACGTAACCCCAACGTAACTCGCCATTTTCGAGTCATGTGATGAACTACTTGTTCAAAAATTCAGATCCACCACACGTCTTGGATGATACGACAGTTATACATACCTATATACAGTACAGACCTCGTGACAACACAACTATACCACGGCAATTGCCGCACTGTTATCGCGGTACAGTTTAAGCCTAATCACTAGACTAATTACCACCCCCCGTTATGTCTGCATGCGCCGTAAGTACAGACGAAATGTAGCTCCATAATATCCATTCAAGCCTCGATAGTCGGCCGAGACAACAAAAGGCGCCCCGTCGACGGCACGTGTTGACGAGCCGCTATTCAGCCAGCATGTCTTTATGCATACACTCAGAAGTACCGCGATAACGGGAACAGAACACGGAAACGCCTCTATGTTACCGCGGGAATGCATATGTATATTATCGGCTGTGAATACCGCGAGCCTTCTGAATAATACAACAGCTAGCCGGATTTATTTACTTTATTTATTGAACAAACTATCACATCAGAATTTTGCTAGCTGCAAAACTTGATATGACGTGTTAAAGAACGGAATTTATAAAATGTCCGTCTGTGCAAGTTTTTAGTCATGCGTTAAAGCAATTACAATTGCAGTACCGGCCTTTCGGTTACACATTACATGTATGTGAGTTAAAGTTGCCACGTTTCAAAGATAAATACCAGTATACGATGAACACCACACATAAAATAAATTCTTTCATACGGAGAGATCGGGGAAGGGGTGCTGTGTTTCATTTTAATTACGGCTCTGGCCCGGCTTGTGTTTCAACAAGCACGACCCGGAAATACAAATCAACAGAACAGTCAACCACAATAAAGATTTTTCACGACTTTATCATCCAATTGTCTTTTATAATGAGTTGATTAACCATTCTTAATTTTTTTTCTCTTCAGTTATTTCCCTGTTAAACAGGATGCTCGTCTGTTTCGACAAAAGACGAACATTTGGTCGTGCACGGAAGTACAAATTAATCCAAATTAACACTAGGGAGGTTCTCGAAATCCCGATCGACGTTCGACGATCACGAGGAACACTTTCGCCCATATACAGTTATATTATCTTTACTAAATGAGTAAACTTTTCTTGTGACTTTCCGTTTGAGCCCAGTGACAATTCCCAAGACTTGCTACCGACACTATTCATATGCAAATTTAGCGCGAGGCCACTCCTCATTTCTTTACACAAACAGCGAAAAAGACCAAGTGGGTATGATAGACTGATTTCCGCAACATGCACTGTCTGGTATATTCAACATTTATTGCGGGGGGAATTCTGATGACTGCCGCTAAACGAAGGATAATGATACTCCATAAATAAAAGTGGTAAATATCTTTAATGAACATGTGCGTTTTTATTTTATTTGTTGGACCAACGATCATATTAGAATTCCGCTGGCTTGATACAGATTGATACAAATTATTAACTGATATTCAAAGATAAATATTTGTAAGCTACAGCCATGCATATAATAAATTTTAATATACGGACAGTAGGGATATTTTTTACGGCTTGTTTCCACAAGCGCGACCCCGGAAATAATAATCAACGGGAAAGTCAAGCCCTGAGTAAAACGACAATAAAGACTGTTCAATTGTTATCATTCGATTGTCTCTTATAATTAGTTGATTAACCGTTCCTAATTCTTTTCTCTTCGGTTATTTTTTGTTGAACAGGATGTCCGTCTGTTTCGCCAACAAACCAGCATTTGGCTTTGCACGGCAGGGCCAATTAACACTTACGCGAGTCAATCATTATATTACTAGAAATTCCCAGCTATAATATTTGAGGCTTTCGAGGTTTCTTCAGCTGTCACTTCGTATACAAGTCTCTCTCAATCATTCGTTGCCATATCTAATATCTGAATTACCGCCATACCGACAGATTAATTTTCTATAGGATTAGTGCTAGAATATTGCTCAAGAATATAAGTTATCCCTGCCATTAATTTTCGCGCACCACAATGGCCAAAAATCCGATGATTATGATAACACCACAGGACTCTGGTTAGTATGACACCTTCGTGTAATCATGCTCAATTGCGATACTCAACAACAGAAATTAGACTTATTAACAGACACATAATCAGCAATCAGTTGAAATGCGGATTTTAGCTAATCTTCATCAAATAGATCAATATACATGTACGCGACAATGCCATATATAATTAATGAAATAATTTACTTGTAATACCGATAGTTTAGCATTAAAACAAAACCAGATTTATTGCGCATTTGAAAGATTACCGTTCATAACTGTGAACATTTCTTGATTGGCGTTAAACAGAACCGCAAGACTCTCGGAATGATTGGCAGCTAATTAATTGAAATGTACAAGACACCGAACACCAGGACTCGACATGAAACACTCAAAAATGAATATTAGCATTAAAATATAAATGTTTGCCCCACGTTGAGCACTTTGAAATGATTGGCAGCTATTAACAAAGCCGAAAAATACCACAGCGGTGATCAACGATCACGCACTACTGTCAACCTACATACGGAATGTGGCCTACGCACAACGGCATGTCGTTTTCACGCCGCTCTCTTTTCTGAGAAATTTCCATTCGAGGCGACAGATTTCGCAAAGCGGCAATTACCGGCACTCCATTACCGGGCCGTCCAAACATTAGGAAAATGATAAACATGCACACGTGATCGTGAACACTTACCATTTATTTTATTTAAATGAGTACCGTAATGTATCTTGATTTACTTCTGGACGTTTTTATCCACAAAGCTGGCCTGTATTCACGCACGGCCACGTGGAGAGCTAGCCTTTGTAAACCCGTAAATCACCAGTCAATGCTGTCGAGACCAGCCAGTGACCACATGGAGCGCCAGCCATTGTTAAAAACTTGATGACCGGTCATTGGGTGGTATGCTGTCGGCACTTTTTTCACAGCTGACAATATAATCTTGGGCAGTCCCGCGGTAACCTAGAAGCCTTGCCGGGCTCTGTTACTGCAGTGTTGCCGCGGTATAGTTGTGTTGTCACGAGGTCTGTACTGTATTTTGTAAGCCCAGGCAATATCTGTTTCAGAAGTCATATGAAAACCTGTAATTTATCAGATTTCTCGGGTCTGTTCTCCGCCGGATGAAGACCGAACAGAATCCGGTAAAGTACTGGATATCGCTCCGCGATAATGTAGACACACGATTCGCAAGCCATCTTATGGATGGCGAAGTGTACGCAAATGGTACTATCTCCTGGCGGGCAGTTTGTACCGACGAGAGATCAGCCTCCGTGTTTTGCTCGAGCGATAATCCTGTTGAACATTTCTTGTAATGTCTCGATGGCAGGCATTCCGAAAGGAAACAAAGTTGAGTTGAAAACCTCCAACAACTGGGGAACAGCCGTTCAACAACACATTGGTTTTACAACCGAGGAGACAGATGGTCGGCAGTATGTCACATATACGTCTGGTGCAAGCTGTGCACGGCATAAGACAAGAACACCGAACATCCTAATCTCCGCGGGGCGGCCAAAAAATCATTTGACAGCTATGTAGAGGGTATCAATTCCGTAACGAAGAGTGATATCTTGAGGCGCCTTGAGGGAAAGACCCATGGAATATCCATTCTTGTACATTCTGGGTCCGAGAAAGATGAACCAGTAAATAGATTTGATTTGAATTGTAAATTCTAAAAATAAACAACAAAGCATTTCAGGAGAGCAGTGCGAAGCAGACGAAAAATAGTCAGGGGTTTTTTCAGACAGTTTTTCATCGGGGTAACCCCGATGAAAAACGATTACAAATTGAGTTTTTGGAATTTTTTAAATTGAGTTTTTTTCTCGGAAATTGAGTATTTTCTGGGGTTGATAGTTTGCGTGCCGAAGGCGCGCTAAAAAATTGAGTTTCTGTGAAAAAAAAATTGAGTTTCTGTGAAAAAATAGTCGGAAGAAATATATAATTTGCGTCTGCCGGCAAGAATTTTTTTTGGCCGACGTTGCGGTCAATTGCAGAGACAGGGCGATATAAAGACATCATGTCTGAATACCTTACGTAAACCAGGATCGTTGTTGGAATCATAACGAAAGACATCAACAATTTTGGGGTAAAAGATTCGATCGTTACCTTTCCATTTTTATTTAACATCTTTCGACAGCGATTGGCAGCCATTTTCCTTCGACAGAGATACTGCATCAATAAATAGTTGTCTCCCTTGTTGCATTCGGAAACCAGGATTAGTGTGAAGTAGCGCACTCTTTCGCGGGCTCCCGACCAGCGCCCTCTGTAGCGCCGTGATTGGCTAATAAACAACCTTGACCCTACCAAGGCAACGTGACAATCGTTTGACAGTTCGACGAAAGGAAGGTACACACCGACGAGTTACGGTCCCGAAGAATTACAATCAATTAAATATACGAATGAACGCAGAAGGAATTGTATGGATAGCAGTTGCGTAGAGGGAAACCACCTTGCACTCTATGTCAATTTTTATCCCCAAATAAAGATCATTTTAGGCCTATTGTCTGTACCACATATCATATTCCAAACATGGCCGCCTGCATTCTGAAAGTGCATGTTGTAGCCCCATTCAGTTCGTAAAAATGCTAGAGAGATGGTAATACCGGGTCATACTGGTCAACACTGGCAGAAAAAATACTTTTTGTTAGTATTTCATCGGTTGGTATGATAAATACAGAAATGTTAACATATCATGGATATTCATATATTTATTGATCTTGGACTCAATGATCAATCCGTTCAGTCAGTTTTGGTTCATGTAATTTATCAGTCCATTCCATATATCCGCATGTGTTGCATGGGATTTACTTTAGCAATTACACTGCAGTAGTTTATTTGTGTGAACCTCCATACCTCACTCTGAAGTACATGCATAACAAAATGGACATTCATGTTATTATTATGCCATTTTTAACATTTGTATTTTTCTCTGCGATGAAAAAGCGATCAAATAAAATATTGTTTGGAGTGTACTACTAAAATAATAAAAAATTGAGTTTTATATCTACTACACGACTAAAAAGTTGAAAAATTGAGTTTTATTGTACTTTTAGCGCGCCGAAGGCGCGCAAAAACAATTGAGTTTTTCAAGTTTTGAAATTAGTTCGATAAAGGATTTTCGTCTGAAAAAACCCCTGATAGTATATACCAAGTTCAAAATATTTAGAATAATTTACATACATGTACATTGGAAATTTATTAAAAAACTGAAAATTACATAAAATTGATAAATATATTTCATTTAAATTATAAAAGTAATAGGTGAACAGAAAATTTGAAAAAAAAGTTCAAATCTGAATATAAACTCAAAGTTCATTTTCTGTAAGAACTTTTTTTAATTCGTCTTTGAAATAATCATAGATTGTGGAAGATATTTACAATTTTTTTGGTTCATTATTTTATAAAAAAAAGATAAACTAATTAATGATATTAAAATAATTAAAATAGCTTCATTGAAGTTTTTTAATAGCAGTTTATTTTACAACATTTTATCACTCGTCCCAGCAGAGTGATAGCTCTCCCAGTAATGTTTTGGGTGAGCAATTGACAAGGAGAGCGACCGCTCCCCCAAAGCATTTCAGGAGAGTGATTTACAACTCGCCCTTAATTTGCTCATCGAAAAGACTGGTGTCCGTCCATCCGTTCATCTACTTGTACATGTATATACAGGCCTTGTCTGCAAGATATCTGGAGAACTACTTGACGGAAGTTCACCAAACTTGGATGGAAGCTTTATTGAGATAGCCCTCTCATCTGAAGGCAAAAGGCGGACGTATTATGTGATGGCGGTTTCCGTCCGTCTGTCCGTGTGTCCGTCTGTCCGTGCGTCCGTCCGTCCGTCTGTCCGTCCCCCGTGTCCGGTCAATATCTGGGACAGTTTTCTATCTACAGTTCTAATTTTTGGTGAGTGGATACCCTACGGGGAGACGGTGTGTCGCGTACCAAAATGAAGGTCAAGGTCAAAGGTCACTAGCCTAAAAAACAGGAAATCACTGAAGTGTTCGTGTCCGGTCTATATCTGTGAACGTTTTCTATCAACAGTTGCAATTTTTTGTGAGTGGATACGCTACGTGGAGACGATGTGTCGCGTACCAAAATTGAGGTCGATGTCAGAGGTCAAAGGTCACTGTTGCCTAAAATCAGGAAATCATTGATCATTGACAGTTTTCTATCTACAGTTCTAATTTTTGGTGAGTGAATGCCCTAGGGGGAATGATGTGTTGCATACCAAATGTAGGTCGAGGTCAGAGGTCAAAGGTCAGAGAGACCGAAAAATCAGGAAATCATTAAAAATTTCTAATTTTTTGTTAGTGGATTCAGTAGGGAGAAATGAAGTGTCGCATACCAAAATATAGGTCAAGGTCAAAGGTCACTGTGACCCAAAAATCAGGAAATAATTAAAACTAACATTTTTTTTGTGTCAGTAGATACATTAGGGGGACACGATGTGTCGCATACCAAAATGTAGGTCAAAGGTCAACGGTCACTGTGACCCAAAAATCGTGAAATTGTTAAAAATCATGATTTTTTGTGTCCATTGAGAAATTATGGGGAGATGGTTTGTCATGTACCAAAATTTAGGTCAAGGTCAATAGTCAAGGTCACTGACCCCAGAATCAAGAAATCTTCAAAAATTAATTTTTTTTGTCAGTAGATACATTAGGGGGACATGATGTGTCACACACCAAAATGTAGGTCAAGGCCGAACGTCAAGGTCACTGTGACCCCCAAAATCATGAATTTCATAAAAATCATGATTTTTTGTGCCCACTGATACATTGACAGAAGACGATGTGTCGTGTACCAAAATTTAGGTCAAAGGTCAAGGTCACTGACTCCAAAATCAGCAAATCATTGAGTCACATTTTCATATGCCTGTCGAAGACGAGGTCATGTAATGTGATGTTTCTTTCTGTCCATTCATCCATTAACATTTGTTGTCCATGCGATATCTCTAGTTTCAAGGTATGGAGTGGTATCAAATACCTTACTCGCATGGTGAAGAGGAGCCATACATCAATATATCAAAGGTCAAGATCAAGGCCATACATCAATTTATCAAAGGTCAAGGTCACAGTCCCCCAAAACTGAATCAAGTTTAGCTGACTATATGTGTTAGGTTTGAATATTCAGAGGTCTCTCCCCTAATGTATACAGCATTTGTCCTGTGGTGTTGTCTCCCATGTTTGAAACAGCTACATTTAGTTGAACTGTTGTGAAATAAAAACCATACATTTACTAATTTAACGGGGAGAGGGTCCTTTATGAACTTCATACCTGTTTATCAACTCAAGAACAATAGTTTACTTCATCACTTTCTTCTTCCTTCATGAAAAATTCTCTCGTCTGAAAGAAATCCGTTTGCAGGAAAACTACTATTTTCTTGTGTTTGACTATTGCCGACTTCAGTGTTGGATATGTGACCTCTCGGTTCTTGCTCCACGGTCAACTAGTTTCCAAGAGTTGAGCTCATTTTAGTTTATCATTCAATTTTAGATGTGATATATGTTACATTCTCAGAAGCACAAAATTGCAGACCTTTCTCTGGATTGCTAGCTACCAATTGGAATCAAGGCTATTAAGCAACCTTGAAATTTGGACCAATGTAATTCCAGATATACGGGCATATATTGAAGCCCCTTGGGCTCTTGTTGTTTGTGTAATACTTGGATGGGTGACCGGGTGCTGTACTGGTTGGGCTGATCAGTGTCCAGAATAATAGGAACTGTGAACACTCGTGTTCTGGCACATGTAGGAACCGTCGTGATATGACTGAAACAATGTTGAAAACGACGTTAAATCCTACTCACTCACTCACTTGTTGTTTGTGAGAGCGTTCGTCCATGTTCAGTGTCCGTCCGTCTGTCCATGTACTTGTACATGTATATGTATATACAGGCCCTTTCTGCAAGATATCTGAAGAACTACTGGACAGAATTTCACCAAACTTGGATGGAAGGTTCATTGGGATAGCCCCCTCATTTGATTGGGTTTGGGTGTGTGCATTTATCCATGTCCATCGTCCGTTCGTCCATCTAATTGTTCATGTATATACAGTCCGTCTGTCCGTGTGTCCGTCGTGGCGTGTGTCCGTCCGTCCGTCTGTCCGTCCCCCGTGTCCGGTCTATATCTGGGACAGTTTTCTATCTACAGTTCTAATTTTTGGTGAGTGGATACCCTACGGGGAGACGGTGTGTCCGCGTACCAAAATGAAGGTCAAGGTCAGGGTCAGAGGTCAAAGGTCACTAGCCTAAAAAACAGGAAATCACTGAAGTGTTCGTGTCCGGTCTATATCTGTGAACGTTTTCTATCAACAGTTGCAATTTTTGTCTGGATCGTCACCGCGTAGCGGTGTCGACCAGACTATGCTGCCACTCACGAAATTTATGCAAATGTGTACGTGCACTATAATGGGATGACCCTGGGTTAACCTGTATCACTCCGCCAGTGATTTTCACTGTGTTGAGTCTTATATCAGGGTATTAACCAGAAAATGAAGAAAAAAACAGTCGTAATCGTTTCATGTGAACTAGAAATAAAACGAAATCTGAATTTGAGTGTATTTCATATTCATTTCTTCGCCCAGGGATTGCTTAAATCCGTGGACTATTTTTGTTGTTGTCTGGATCGCCACCGCGTAGCGGTGCGACCAGACTATGCTGCCACTCACGAAATATATGCAAATGTGTACGTGCACTATAATGCTGTGACCCTGGGTTGACCTGTATCACTCCGCCAGTGATTTTCACTGTGTTTGAGTCTTATATCAGGGTATTAACCAGAAGATGAAGAAAAAACAGTCGTAATCGTTTCATGTTAACTAGAAATAAAACGAAATCTGAATTTGAGTGTATTTCATATTCATTTCTTCGCCCAGGGATTGCTTGAATCCGTGGACTATTTTTTGTTCTTTGGTTCCGGGCGATCGGCTCAAACCCGGTTCTCAGCGCCCACCAGGCGATAACTCATGTCAGCGCTGTGCTGTCACCGTAGACTGTTGTAAATGTAAATTGATGACCTGGTAATATGGTAAGCTGTCCACCTCGTGGTGTTTGCCGTCTGAGTGCGGGTTTGCATCTGTCAAGTTCAAGTTCAAGTTCAAGTATTTATTGCACAAACACCATAAGAGGCAGAGTACAAATTAAATCGAACAATTAACCAGAGTAACAATAGTATGTACATTTGACACCCTGAGTGGGTGAAGATAAGCAGTCAAACATTCACCCAGACTGCGTGGATATATTGTAGATGGAATAGTACTAATGCGAAATCTGAGTTTGCGGTAATGCAGGAGTCAAACGAAATCCCCACCCCCCCAACCTCGGGCAAGGGTCCGGCTTAGTGGGGGATTACCTGGGGATTCACAACATGTTTACGCCCCAGGGAGTGGGGCTTTCACACGTTTTCAGTCCTGTTTATCTTGAGATTCAGTTAAGACTTCTTCTACATAAATTGTATTTGGTTGAAGTTTAGGTGGGCATTCACTTCAATGTTTTGCCCCACGGGGTAGGGCATTGAAGCATTTTAACAACTCTCATTTGCTAAGTCCCCACTAAACCCCGAGGTTGGGGGGGTGGGGGTTTCGCTTGACTCCTGCATAAGTCAGATTACTTATAATATATATGCCTGGTGTTTATAGTTCGCAATTTGTTTGTTGACAACGATAGCGTTGGAGAGACAATTTGTGCGAAAATCCCTGTTAATGTTGCTGTACGACATACGTTGCAAATCTTGTTCCTTGATCTGAGTGTCGCACTTGACAGGTTCAGGTTCTGGGATTATGAAGACCCCAGTTTTCAACACTCGTACGTTCTTTCCCGTGAAGTCGGCGTTCGTTACTATTTTAATGTGTACGCATACTGCATGGAAATATATTTCCAGAGGAGATATGTGTCGAAGCAGCAACAATAGTATTTACATTTTTCTCGTCTTGTGAACTTGACCGGATCCTGTCCAGTGCAAATTTATGTATTCCGGGGGACTCTGCTCACCGAATATAATTTAGTTTCAAAAGTTTGAACAACAACAAAACTTTCCGAAAGCGGAAACAACAGAATTTGCAGGTACCGCTTTCGAAAAGTTTTGTTGTTAGTGGTGTTTTTCAAACTTTTTCAAACTAAATTATATACGCAATGATCGTACAGCAACAACAACAGGAATTTTCACAAAAATTGTCTCTCCAACGTTATCGTTGTCAACAAACAAATTTACTATAAACACCATGCAGGCATATATAAGTAATGGGGACTTAACGCAAACTCATGCAGCTCTTGCAAATATCTGTGCTACACAGAACTATTAATAAAACTAGTTAATAAAACTATCCAATCTCCTCGCGTATTTGTCGCTTTGTCATAATAAAATTGCATGAATTATGAAAATCTGCTCGCAAAAACTGGTAGAAGACATCGACGCAGACGATCCACTTTTAAGCATATTACTGTAGATAGTTTCTTGCTACCATGAAGACCAAGCATATTTCTAAATGAGCCGCCTTCACAAATTCACTTCCTTGAAGACTAAACTGTGTTCCAGTTGTGATCTCCCAAACAGACTCATCCACAAATTGGAGAAAATCTCCACATTTATCCATACATCTGCTATCGGCTGAAACATGCCAGCTGAAACGTTTTGAAACTTTAAATCCATTATTGGCGATCCAGACATCAGTACTTTGAGTACTTTCATTTGTGAGTGGATACGCTAGGTGGAGACGATGTGTCGCGTACCAAAATTGAGGTCGAGGTCAGAGGTCAAAGGTCACTGTTGCCTAAAATCAGGAAATCACTGATCAGTGACAGTTTTCTATCTACAGTCTAATTTTTAGTGAGTGGATGCCCTAGGGGGGAACGATGTGTTGCATACCAAATGTAGGTCGAGGTCAGAGGTCAAAGGTCAGTGTGACCGAAAAATCAGGAAATCATTAAAAATTTCTAATTTTTGTGAGTGGATTCAATAGGGGGAAATGAAGTGTCCCATACCAAAATATAGGTCAAGGTCGAAGGTCAAAGGTCACTGTGACCCAAAAATTAGGAAATTATTAAAAATAACATTTCTTTGTGTCAGTAGATACATTAGGGGACACAATGTGTCACATATCAAAATGTAGGTCA
>JAVTVY010019073.1:0-78633 GCA_036873755.1 Hanleya hanleyi
TTTAGTAGCTTCGAAAAACTTAACTTACTTAAAGAAATCTTTATCGTAAAAAAATCAACATAATTTGACTCTTAAAATGCTCCCCGATAGAAGGTGACTCCTATTTGATAATCCTTTATCCAGTTTGCCTATTGTTTACAGCTCTCTTCAAACTGACTTTAATAATAATATAAAGGACGAAAGTTTATCAAATTTGCTAGCCATAACTTTACAATACATTTTGTTTACCTAGGGCATATGTTTTGAAAATGAGGGATTGTTTCAGAAAAATTAGTGTAAACTCCGAAATCGATAAATTTACCATTTAATGTATAATAGAAACATTTTCAGGTTTTGAATAAATCTATTCAGAGTTTAACTTTCTGTAATCAGATGAAAGGTGCAGCGTTGAACAGTGAAATTGAATTTAATTTTTTTAATGTTTTGATGGGAGGTTTTGGGGTATAACAGATACAGTCATTGAAGTCATATGACTGGAGAGTTGCCTATTCTTGTATGGAAACAATCTCTCAACTGTTTCATGATGCTGGAAGCAGACGATGCGGAGTGGATTGGGGGGGGGGGGGGCAAACTCCGTAAGATGTCGTTTTGGGGATTAACATTTCAGAAGGGTCCGAATGTTATACATATCTCGCTTAACAGTCTGTTTCAATCAACTTTTCAAAATGTTATGCCATCAAATGGATTTGCCATTCGTTCCATTGTCACAGAAGTATGAAAAAATTTGATCGGTAAGACATTCCAAAACAATCTGAATTTCCAGATAGTCCCTTAACTTGTCACGATGAACCGTCAAATCAATTAAAGTTTGAAATCTCCATGAACAGTCATAATGGAACGTGTGGCTGACATACCCGAGATAAGATTTTTTTCTGGTATGACTGGTGATTGATGAATGTGTTTATCTATATTTTATTTTATATCCATATGAAATGTGAGGCGGAGATTATCTGCTGAATTGCCAATTTGACGCCTTTGTGGATAGACGAGTATTATTAATTCTACCAGTCCTGGTTGGAGGGGGGGGGGGCATGACATGGGTAAATTCAATATGGCTAGCCCCGTGGGGCTTCCGGGGATTGACCTGGGCTGTCGTTGTGCACACCGCAGGTCATGGTAACAATAAGCCTCAGCTCGTCAGAGAGCTTGTCGTAAGAGGCGACTAACTGAGGCACCCATGGGATTCCCGGGTATGAAAAGGAATAGGACCCAACGTCGTGATATCACTAAAATATAGTTGAAAGCGACGTTAAATCATATTTACTCACTCATTTACTTCAATATGGTTATTTTTCTTCAAAGTTCCTGCGTTTCTTTAAGAAAAATTGGCCAAAATCCATTTTATTTCACATTACTTATTTATGATGCAGTTTTTGAAAAGAAAGTACATAAATAAAAAATTCGAATAATTGACCCAAAAATGCCTTTTTTCTTTTGGAGATGACATAACTGTGACGTCGTCTACGCGGCCATTTGGAATTTTTGACATTATCTGATAGAGCTTGACCCAAGGGTATAGTGTGGTAAGTTTCAGTCCCCTAGCTCAAGGGGTATAAGACAAATATTTACGGGGGGGGGGGAGTGGGCGAAATGCCCCCCTCCCTCAGGCCTGGACAGGTTCAAAACGCCCAGGCCATAAATGAGATTACGATTATAGACTACAATATCGAGAGCAATTCATTGTGATTTACCTTCTGAACGTCACTCAGACCAATAAAAATCAAGCCATAATTTCGACCAAAGAAAACGTCTTTCCACACTGTGGCAAGCGAGTCCTTTATGAACTGCAATTCTGCTAAAGTGTTAATGCTGACAACGTGGCCGCCTCTAGCGCGACAGAGACTCATCGCATCGTCCCACGATGTGAAAGTGCTGGCAGGTTCAAACGTGTAGCAATGGTCGTTGAACTTATGACATTCATCAGTTTCGCCAATTCTATGTTTGAGATGTGCTTCCTTCTCTCCCAATTGAAATAGCAAGTCAAGAGATTCCATTCTAACGGGGTGAATAGTGACATCGAATGCCTCCACCGTTATGTACCAGGATACACGTGGGAGTCCCTGTTTTAACATAGACGATCGAGACTTTAGACGGTACGATGGCACGATATGCTCTTGAATTTCCAAATAGCCATATGGTGGGGCGGTGTAGACCGCAATCATCTTCATAGTCAAGATCCAGTGCATTTCAGCGAAGTTTTGATCACGTGGGAGAGTCAGTACCCAATGACATGTCGGATAGGATATCCTGATCTGCCCACAGGCGTAGTTTAAGTACACCGTACCATAACGGTCTACGCAAGTGCCAATTGTCTTACACATATTGTCTTCGACGTTACCGATCTCTAATCGAATGAATTCTGTTGTCCATCCTGCATTTTTATCATCTAAGTCGTCATCGAAAATAATCCCATCTTCACTATTACTGATGTTGACGAAATTACCACAACTTTGCTCCAGCTCGAATTTGGCGACCGGGTTTCCTCCTAACGAGGCATTATCATTGACCGATCCAAATTGTCTGCAAACACGATATTGAAAGTTACCCCACGAAGGATCTGATTGGATAATGAATCTGTTCGTATCATCAACTGTATGCGGTAGGAAATTGACTATTACACACTCGTCTGCTAGCTCGACATAACGCAACGTAACGATTTTCGAGTTGTTTCTAAGCTTCGAGTCCAGTGAAAATTCTGCATCTTCTATGAAAACATCCTTTCCTTTTACAGGTTTCGGGTGATATCCTCGACAGCTGGTCGTCTTGAAATGTATCCAGTGGACATACCATCTGTTGCTTCTTGTGGAGATATAATCATATTGTACGACATAGACAACGGAGGACGAGACGATCACATTCTTCACCAAATTCGCCATGCTGCTCGGAATCACGTCACAAAATGGACCTATAATGTTATCAAAATCAATCTCACCGTCGAAGAAGGCGATTCCGAAATATGCACATTCATCGACATTAGGTGCATGTGCTACATATGTAAATTCTAATTCCGCCAAATGGCTAAAGGTTGGAGCTATTACCTTTTGATAGATACAACAAGGATATGGCTGTTTCTTTGGAAAACGCATCTCTAATGTTCCCACGTACGTCACAGTTGTGCTGTCAAGCGCAAACGCCGACATGGCACGGAAACTCAGTTCCCAGTACACGGCGACCGTTGCGTTTGAGATCGCTCTTTGAAACAATAAATGAAAACCATTCGAGTTAATTCGATTCTCTCCATAAATATCGTTCAGTCTTGGAAATGTTCTATCTGGTCCATTGAATGCAACAAATGTTCGGTCGTCTATCTTTTCATTAAAATCCACTTGAATGTAGAACCCAGGATTTGTACGGATGTGCCATGTAACCGATATCGATTCATCAAGAACAATCCCTTCTCGGGGGAAAGTCTTGCTCACGGGGGAAGGTGTCACCCACATCGTTTCCAACTGGACTTCTCCGTCGAAATATTCCATATGTTCTGAGTAATTCAATAGAAAACCAAAGTAATTGTCCGTTTGGTCCGTGACAAATACTATCTTGGCCCTGTGGGAATACACAAGGACTGTCCAACGATAGCGGTTTCCACAAAACCTGCCGAGCCTCTTCTGGGCTGACCCCGTCTCTTCACTAGGAAGTTCCCATATTTCGAGATGATCGTAGATACAGTTCTGTCCAGAGAATTCAATATCAAAACGTTTGACATCAATTCTGACAAATCCACTGCCAGAGGAGTAGATGTCCCATGAACAATTAAGCCCCTTGGGGTATTTGTTCTTTCTTCCTAAAACCTTTGTGCCAATTTCTCTCTTCTCAGTATCGAGCATCATGTCGCAGATCTGCTGCGAATCGGGTTGAACGCCCATGTATGAGAACGAGAAGCCATATTGAGTCACCGACTTGTCACTCAGAAAAAAGACACTGAAGCCGTAGTCTAGAAATGTGTGTGTGAAATTGTCCGTTTTTCTGCCACAAAATGGGCCCAGGTTGCGTTTCGAGCTCTCTCCGTGGCGAATAAGGAGACTGTCGGCTTTGCACGAACTGGACTCTTCCAGCCACAGCTTGGTTATTTCCAAGGTAAAATTTACCAGAGTTGGAAGTTCAAGACGCCATTCTAGGTTCAGATTGTTGGAATATCCTTCAGGAAACCAGTGAGTTATTGTTCCATTAGGGCTGTTAAGATCAGCTCTCTCGCAGACTGCGACGTTTTGGACACATGTGATAAACACAGCCAATATAAGAGGGAAGTAGCTCATGTTATCCATCTTCCTTGCTCAGTTTCCCACTTCCGGTATCAGGGGCTGAAATGTGAAATGTTCACAAGATGTTACATGAAAAAGGCTACTATACCTATGTGCACAAAGCAACGAAGATGAAAGAGATAATTAAGGTTTAACGTCGCGTTCAGCAACATTTCAGCTATATAGAGACGATCTAACAAAATTCTAAGTATTCCAACAAAAACAAGTTAATAACCCCTGCAATCCAGAAGTAATCAACACAACACACCACAAACATGTACATACATTAACATTTGTACAATAAACCGATTTCTCTCAAATAACCTAAACACAGTCTTCTTTTACCCGACTAAACAGATCTTCTAACATACCTGCTTGATAAAAAAAAATCTCTTACAATCTTAATATCTATACAGTCGATCAGAATGTGTTTCCCTGTGGAATGCACCTTGGGCTGGTTCCTTTTCAGTTAAATGTTCGTTAGTTTATCGTGTATGGCCTATTCTACATCGCAGGACCAGGGCGTGATCGAAACGTTTCTGGCTGCTTAGATGAGTATATCTTATAGTTTCATGAAACTCATGAGAGTTTGTTATTATCCACAGCATCCCATAAGGACTGAAAAAGTTTCCTCACATAAGCACAGATAGAGGGACTGAAATCGCTATATGGGATTCCAACAGGATCAACCTCATTATTTAGGGCTGCCTTAGCCATTTCATCAGCTTCATTATTTCCTTTGATGCCAACGTGGCAAGACAACCAACAAAACACAACATTAGATTTAAGATCTGCTGAAATGGGAAAACAAGATGGCGCTTGAGGGAGCAGGACGTGTCGATTAGCTCCTCTCGCAGTGGACAACTTTTCCGTATACCAATGTCCATAAATACTGAACAGATGTCTTGTAAGAAAAGGAAAACTCATAGGAAAGAGAAACCGAAAGACAGTGCCAGTGGTAAAGGGAAAGCCAAAACAACAACGTTGACAACTTACCTATTGAGAAGCTTCAGGGACTCACGGTCCCGGATAAACATGGCCGACGATGAAAAGGAAAATACAACGGAAGCTTCTAACAGTGATTTGAAGTAAAGAGGTCCAGTCGTTCCGACGAGAAGTTGAAGATGAAATAAAGGGAAAACTGGAGCCGATAGCTGAGCTGGGTAAACACAATTACGACAGATTGGACGATTTGGGGGACAATTTCGTCGAGAAAAAACAGGTAAAGGACTTATTGAAACGTATCGATCCGTTTGAGAGAACTGTTGTGCAGTTTGAAAAAAAAATCTTAGTATGGAGTACGACGACCGAAAATATAATTTATTATTTTTTGGAATAAAAGTGAAGAAGAACATTGCATATGAAACTTTTCGCGAATTCATGGAGAAGCAGTTGGAAATACCTCGAGAAGAAGTGCTGAGCATGGAAATGTCTAATGTTCATGTTTTGGGCGAACCAGACCACAATACAGGCAAGCCCCCTCCAATAATAGCCCGTTTTTATGTGGTCCGAAAGAGAACGTGTGCTGCTGGACACGACCTATCAGGGTAAGCTGAACAACACGGGCCCACGGATTGTCAATAACCTTCCATGGAGCACGAAAGAAGAAAGAAAACGACTGGAATCGATCGCATATTATCTGCGACGCGAGAAAACAACTGACAACTCGAATCCGGGTGAGAAAACTGAATGTTGTGCTAGAATATCGACAGAAGAGCGAAACGGCGTGGAAAATCTGGCGAGACGAAAAATGATCAGTGACTGACAGGTAAATGAACAAAATAATATAAAACTGACGGTGACAATGACATATCTATGTAAACAAAAAGTTTAACAATAACATGATAATTCAGCCTGATCTACTAGTGGCTCCTGTTGATCATGTCTTTTGGTGCAGATCGAATGTGCAATATTATTTGACTGATAGACTATCAATTGCTGTGAAAATATGGACAGAAAAACAACAAAAAATTATTAACTATATTTTCAATAGTTAGAAGGCAGATTTGCAAGACAAAATAACCATTCAACATTGTTGACCATGTTACAAAAAATGAGAAAAATAAAATGGGTCAGTGTTTTTTTTTTTGCACAATATATATTGCACTGATATCATAATTTCATAAATTGGTATAACGTCACCAATGGCAATAGTACGGTATGCATTTAGTTGTACGTGGACTGTTGATCCCCCTCACAATCGGTGAGAAAAGAGAGTATGCTAAATAACGAGGGTTGAAATACAGGATTTTATTTTAGTCAACAATAATACTGATTTGCCCCTATTGTAAATATATTCCCAGGTTAGATTAATTATGATACATCTTTTTAAAAGGGGAAATATACCTATTCGAAGTGTGCCCCCAACATGTATTACAGGCGGTTAATTTATATAGGTATATCTAATGGTAATTTGGGGAGAATATCATTTTTTCATCATTGTTTAAAATCGACGGATACCTTCCTATTAGTGATCTTTTTCTCTTTTAGTTGGGTGATAAAAAAGGAAGTTATAATGGATGGCCTCGATTGTATACTCTCGACGTTGTAATGAGTTTAATCTATACTATGCACACGTTTTTAAACCCAAATGGAGTGAGTTTACTATTTATTCTAACTAAATTGCTGGAAAACTGTGCTAGCTGCGAGTTTTGGACGTTGCAGTGCGAGTGTCTCGGAACGCACACTTTGGTGTACACTGCTTTTTTTGAATGTGCGATTGTACGGATGCGAGTGAGAGGTTGATCAAGATAATTTGGTCGACCTGTTGCTCCAGTGAGTCACTCGTTTTACCATTTGAAGTTTATATAATCTGTGGGAACAGTAAATCTGACAGTGTAACACTTCACGAAAATTTGGGAAGCCGCGAATTTTTGTTATTTTTTTCAATGTATGCGGCTTTATACCTAGTATGTCTCTGGGGGGTTGTTGCTCGCTGTGGCCAATATGCATGTCGTGTGATGGACAGTTAGTAGTGTATTTTTGTCAAGTTATACGGCTTGCGCTCATAGGATGGCGTATGAACATTTACTGAATTTACTTTTTTTGTCATTGTCTGTAAATTGGTAGGCCAATGGCAGTCACTATTGCACATGTGCTTATTTGGTCCCTTTCTTGCAACAGAAGTGGAAATGTTGTCTACTGAAGATATTTTGATACTAATAGTTTTTAAAATGTCCTTCAGTCTTTATACATTTGTATATTTTATAATAAAGAATTGTCCGAACAGTAAATATGTAGTTTATTCGGATATATCGTTTTCCGCAATAAGTACACACGGAAGTCACACATGTACATGTATTTACATCTGTGAAATCTCACAGGTTGATTTGGTCACATAATTTCAATTACGATAATGGCGGAAAATATTAAAATTGCCTCAATAAACTGACGGGGTTTAGCCACAAATGAGAAAAGAATGGATGCTTTTAATTATTTGCGACAAAATGCTATTCTATTTACTGTTTGCAAGATATACATAGTTTCAATCAGACAGAGGCTACTTTTGAAATAGAGTGGGGATGCAAGTGTTTTTTTAGTTCTAAAAACTCCGAATCAAGAGGAGTTGCAATACTCTTTAACAATAATTTTGAATTTGAAATATTAAATACTAAAGTTGATAAGCAAGACAATTTTCTGGCCCTTGACATGAAGATCGAAAACAACAGAATGACATTAATTAATATTTATGGACCGAATTCAGATAACCCTGATTTTTTTTAAATCATGTCAGATACCATAAAACTTTCGGTAACTCATTATACATAACTTGCGGCGATTGGAATTTGGTTATAGACCCTAAAATAGACACCTATAACTATGTTAACGTCAACAATCCGAATGAGTTAATTGGATAATTAGACCTGGTAGACATTTGGCGAGATGAACACCCGGAGGTACGGAGATATACCTGGCCACGGTCAAACCCATTGAAACAGGCTAGATTTTTTTCTGTTATCACAAAACTTCAATCAATATGGAATTCCCGTTCCCAATAGTTCGACAGTTGTGGAGGTCGCTAGAAGGAATTTCGAAATAAATGATCAACTCTTCTTAGAGACTCTATTGATGAACATTAGAGGTAAAACCATATCGTACGCTACATGGAAAAGACGGGAAAGTATAAAAAGGAGAAAGAACTCATAAAGAAGATATCTCAACTTAAATTTACATTGGACTCGTGCGATATTGAAGAAGAACAAGTAAATCTTCAAACAAATTAAAATCAATTGAAGGACTAACTACAACAAGTAAGGTCTGTAAAAATGGAAGGGGTGTTGATAAGATCAAGAGCTTGCTTGGTAGTGTATGGAGAGAAGTCTTCTGGTTATTTTTTTAAAATTATGTCAATAAATCGATGAAAGCATTAAAGGCGAAAGATGAATTGATAACGGACCATAAGGATTTGCTAAAAGAAACGGAAACGTTTTATAAAAATTTGTATTGTAATTACAATGTGGAGGAAGCAAATTTTGAAACTTTGTTTCTAAATACAGATATTCCAAAAGTCCAGGTTCGGATGACTACACAGCGGAGTTCGTTAAATTCTTTTGGCGAGACCTGGGGATATATACATCAAACGATCATTGGATTACGCCTATGCAAATAATAGTCTTTCAGTAACACAGAAGCAGGGAGTGATAACGTGTATTCCCAAGACTGGAAAATCCAAAGACGAATTGAAAAATTGGAAGTCAATTTCCTTGTTAAACGTGACCTGCAAACTTGCATCAGCAGCGATTGCAAATAGGATTAAAACAGTATTAGCAGTCCGCAAAATGGATTTATGTCTGGTAGATTTATTGATGATAATATGCGACTAATATACGCTATCATGGAACACACCGATCTGCATCATATCCCAGGTATGTTGCTTCTCACAGATTTCGAGAATGCGTTTGATTCTGTTGTTTGGGGCTTCATAGAAAAAACTTTATCTTTTTTCAACTTGGGAGAAAACATAAGGATTTGGATTAAAATATTTTGTACTGGTGCAAATTCATGCGTTATGGTTAATGGGGCCCCCGTCTTCTTTTTTCAGTTTGGGAAGAGGCTGTCGCCAGGGTGATCCACTGTCGCCGTATATATTTTTGATGTGTGCAGAAATTTTATGTAGGACGATTAAAAAGGAGCGTTAAATAAAAGGTATTACAATTTCAAAAAAGGAATATATCATAAGTCAATATGCAGACGATACAATAATACTTTTGAATGGAACAAAAAAATCTCTGCAAGCCGCATTTAAGGTACTAGAAGAATAATTGAACAAAATTGCAGGCCTTAAAATAAATATAGATAAAACGTCCGTTATCTGGATAGGTTTGGAAAAAAATTCGTCCAAGACGTTTTGTGGTCACCTTAATTTGAGGTGGAAAACGTGAAAATTCACTTCTCTTGGAATAGTATTTAATGTCAATTTGGAAAATATTATAAATGATAATTACAGAAACAAATTAGAAGAAATGGACATTTTATTCAAACGATGGTCAGGTAAAGCAATATCTTTACTAGGAAGACTTGCCGTGCTCAAGTCCTTGATTCTGCCCAAGTTAAATCATTTATTTACTTCTTTACCTAATCCACCTGTTATTTTTATCAACGATTTACAGGGCAGATGTTTCAATTTTCTTTGGAATTATAAACCGGATAAGTTAGGCAAACAACAGTTTATGGCTCATTACGAGGTGTGGTGGTCTTAAAGTGCCCAATATCGCCAATTTTATTAAGCCCTTAAAGACAACTTGGTTACGTCGTGGTAAGCAAAGTTGCAACTGGTATGACCTGGCAAATGAAATCTTACCCAAATATAGCTTAGAAATTTTGGAGTTAGGGTCAACAACATTGAAGAAAATTACATATAAAATGAAAAATCAATTTTGGAAAGACGTTTTGTCTGCCTGGGCCAATCTACAAAGGACTAACATATGTAAAACCGATTATGATTTTAGGCGCGAATGAATTTGGTACAATGACAATATACAAATCGGCGGAGGAATTATTTTCTACATTTATTGGCAGAACTCCGGAGTAAAATATATCACTGATTTGATGGACACAAACGGAAACTTCTACAGTTACGAAGAATTTTCAAATATTTACAAATGTACAAACAATTTTCTGACATATCGTGGTGTTGTCGATGTGGTAAAACAATATCAGAGTGTTCTTTGTCCTACACCGAGGCAGAATACAATACTGTACCCAATGGTTGCCAAGACAATTTTCAAAGGAGAAAAGGGTGGGAAACAGTTCTATGACATTTTAAATAGATGTATTATTACTAAAACGAAAACAGCTGAAAAGTGGGGAAAAGAACTTCAGAAATCGTTTGATATATCATGGTGGAAAAACGTTCATATCATTCCTTTTAAGATTGGGATTGAAACGAAATTGAAATGGTTTCAATATAGTATACTAACTCGAACGTTGACAACAAACATGTTTCTTATGCACTATTTCCCGTATTACAGATAATCTATGTACCTTTGTAGAGAGTGTCCCGAGTCAATAGTACATTTACTATGGTCATGCGAGCATACGTCAACAATATGGACTAGCTTTCAAACGTGGATCAGACGGGGATCAGATTGGATCCAACATTAGAAAAGGTTATGTTTGGATATACTCACATTCCACAAACAAAATTTATTAATGCAGTGCTGATCATTGTAAAACACTATATCTACAGACAAAAGATAAAAAGACAACTATTATATATACAGTCTGCTAAACGGGAATTGGTCTTTCGCTATTCTAGTGAAAGATTTATTGCTGGCAGAAAACTGCACGTGGGATAAATTTAATGCCCGGCGGTCCAGCTTCCACAAATTATTTAAGTAACCCGAGAGACAATGTTATTATGTATAATCTGTGTGTACTTCCTGTTGTTTGCTTTTCTTTTTCATTATGTATGTCCGATTCACGTCAATGAAGCGAATAAAATCTATAAATAAATCAAAAAACAACACACACACATCAATCTGTTTGTTCAAGATGGTGAGGTGAGTTGACATTCCACTCCTGATCGCTTGGTGGCATGACAGTGAATCTGGTAATATCCCATATTATCCTCCTATAATAGATCCAATACCTTCTAAAGCTGACAGAGATAATTAAGGTTTAGAGTCGTGTTCAGCAATATTTCAGCTATATAGCGAAAATCAAACAAAATTCTAAGCACTCAAGCCAATAACTTAGTAATCCAACACATTAAATCATACACACATTAAAACACTCAACAAACCGATTTCTCTCAAATAACCCAACACACGATTAAAAAGATCACGGTCGATAAGAATATGTTTCAATGTAAGATCTTCGTGGCATGGAATATACCTTGGGACTGGCTCTTTTTTTTTCAGTAAATGTTCGTGAGTTAATCGTGTATGGTCGATTCTACATCGCCTGATCATGGCTTGATCGAAAAGTTTCTGGCTGTTCAGATGAGTATAGCCTACAGTGTGTTTGAACTCATGAAGATTGCCATTATTCACAGCATCCCATAAAGATTGAAACAGCCCTCACAAAAAAGTACAGATAGAGGGTCTGAAATCGCTATATGGGATTCCAGCTGGATCAACCATAGAGCTTTGGCGTCGACAGTGAAAATCGAACTTTTACTTGGAAGTCGACAGGTTTTAGTTTTGGAACGAAAGATATAAACTTAATGAAGGGCTTATGCTCACTTTACGACGACAGAAAAGAAGTTGCAATGATTCCTATCTGCGTATTAATATATTCCAATAGGCGTGCATATGGGGCATATTGTTATCACATATCAGCATTTGCTAGATCCTATGAAACTCTTAAGCATTGCAATCAACGCAACAAAACATTATTATTTCGGCAGAAATTACATTCCAAGATTATCAAATTGATGCTAAATATCAATCCAAATACGACTTAGAAATTCAATGCAGGAGAAATCCAGTGATCGGTCTTTTTTGACTCAAGATGAGCGATATTTTTCTGAAACTGATAAAAATCGTCATTATAGTGTGTTCGAGGGACTTACCTGTCTATCCAATTGTCTTACTCCTTCACTGATACAATCGTCCTTGCCAGGACAGCAGCGATAGTTCAAGTCGATTATTTCAGACTGAGGTTGGGCAGTTGTGATAAGTTGACAAAACTGTAGACGCTTTGAATAGAATATTCGATGGTTTATTGGCTTTATAACATACCGCTATTTGGCTGATGACACTGAACGGCTTTTACTAATCTTCAGCGAATGACTGACATTCATTGCACCGGTTTCTCTGTGGGTTGGTCTACATATTCATCTAATCAACATTGATTATATAGTCACAAATCAACCAGTGAAAAATCATTGCGTATAGTTTCTTCTCGGCTCATATTACGTCGTTTGTCGTCAACAATATTCTTTGTTTTATCGAAATGTATGCATTATTTAAAAAAACAGAGATTGCTAATTAGACGCCATACCACATGAGATAATTTACTATGTATACGACAAGGGAAGTCTTTTCGTGTTCCCTGATCGTTGATCTTTATCACTGAATACGGAAATTGAGTTTATCTATAGATTCACCAATGAAATATTTATAGTCCAGTGCTTTCGATGGATTGCTTTTAGACTTTTGCGCAGTTTTCCTAATCTGAAACTTGTTCTGGTGGTGGTTTTTCAAGGAATAGTCTACTACCCTACGTCACTAACCGTTACAGTCCGTACCTGTCCGAGGTCGCCAGCTACTGCCGCAATTGTGACAATAGCGGTTGACTCTGCATGCAGAGTCGCCTGTTAATGGCAGTTGGCAGGCTCGGACACTATATTGGAATAGACGATGTTCACATTGATTCAACCATCAATGGATTATGTTCTCTGCGCGTCTAGTCTAATTTCTCCCAAACATTTCACCGGGACTCCTGATCAGTAAGTGTGACCGAGCATATGAAACTGATCACAGCCTCACAATGGAGAACGAGATATCACCTATTCCTCTCCCAATATCTTTATTCGATATTAAAATTAATATCGCGGTACAATCTCCTTTGATTTCAAAATCTGCAACTGGGATGTACGGGACGCGATCTTCAACATGGCCGCTCAGAATACCACAATTTGATTTTATTGCTCAATGTTGTTCTATGAAGATGCGTACATGGATCTAAGAAAAGATCGTTGGTGATTTCAGAGGTGCCATCATGCCACAGTCGATACAAGGCGCCTGGAAGCATTCTCCTTTCTATATGTATTTTTCACTATTGTCACTATAAAAGATTGTCAAGATTGTTTATTTGAGAGTAAGGTACCTAGATACTCCTTTGCACAAAGGGTGGACATTCCGGAAGGACGATATTGGCCCGAGTAGAATCATTGGCAAAATCGTGAAAAACTCCAAATTTAGGAGGTGGAAGAGTCGGACACCATTTTTGTCACTGAGGGTAACCCCCTCCCCCTCCCCAAAAAGGCATATAACGAAGAAAATTTACATATTAATAAGGATGCCAATTTGTCCAGGGCTAAAAGTGAGAAAGCTGATTTTACTTGACTAAGAGAAAAATTGCCTGAAAGACCTTTTTGCAGTAACGCTCTTGACAGATTTTCAATGGGGATGTCAATACAAATATTTTAGCAGGAGAACGCATGATACCCTAATTGGGATGGACACTTCCACTCTGGAATTCTCTGGGTCTTGTTCCAGACCAGGTGTGTGCGTATTGATCGTAGGTACATAATATTTCTAGGATCACGTTTGTTCTGTCCGATGGTTTTACAGCTTTAGCTCTGGTAACTCTGACATCTTTTAAATTATCATAAGTACAATGTCGGAGGCCTCACCTTTCTTTTTTCTACATGTTCTAGCTTCTTTTCCATGTTTACAGTCATCGTTGAACCATTTTCTTTCAATATCAACAACCCCAGAGGATTTGGGTATAGTTTCGTCAGCAATCCGCAGATCTGGGAATAACTTTATTGGATCTGAGGCATCTACGAAAGACCCTATCTGTAGTTTTTATCAACAAAGTTATTAAAAACCGAGTCAATCGGCTTTCCCAAAATTATACCTTGATGAAGGAAGGTCATCAGCTGAACGAACAGCTTTTTATTTACTGTGGGGATGTGATCATTTCCACAAAGGTCATCATGAACAGGCCAATTAAATTCTTCGAACATCAAGTAATATCACAATCGAGATATCTAATGCTTTATAAGCTTCTTCGGTGGGGGTATATATGTGACGATCCATCATTAAAACTACACAAACAATTAGTTGTTGTATTACTGGTAAGCTCCTTCTCCAAGAGCGTAGGTCTCCTTGTTGTTCTACACTAGGTGGCGCTCATCACTAGGTTATTATACCATGCATAAAATGACTTTGCTTTTGCTGATCGCAGGATCGATTCTTTCTTTAAATTCTATTTATATTCAATTTTTGTTGCGCATTTTCTATTGTCCATAGGTTAAAATCACGGTTTATACTCGTATATATAGTGCTCGTTAAAAGTAGAGCAACTGTCCATAACATCTTACAGAGAAGTGGGCTAGAGCTCCAAAGATTCCGGTTTTCATGACTGCTGGTATGTCTTTGTTTCATCCCAGAAGTGTCAGTTTATCGATCACGCGATGGCACGCATGGGTGGGGATTTTTACATAGCCCTGCTCGATGGTTTTGAGCATTTGTTCCCCCTCTTGCTTGTACTTTTCGCACCGCAGCAGGACATGGGCGGCAGGACGTGTCCACGGTCACAGATGGGAAAGTCACGGTGTTTTCGTTGACATGTGTGGACTTTGAGGTTGGTGCAGTCGCACTGGATTTGGAGGATCTTTGTTTCTGATCATTTTGGCGTATGAGATGTGGTGCCTTTCTCGGTGACGTCTGGTTTGATGATTTAAAGGAGGCCTGCCTTTTCCGAGATATTCAACGAGATGTGTAGTTCTTTTTTGTGCATTTCGCTTCTCTTATGTTGATGATCGTCTCAGTTTGGTTGATGCGTGCTTCTTGTCATGCTGCTTTGGCTTCGTTGTCTGCAATCTCGTTTGGGCACAGCTGTCCAATAAAAGTTGGTGGGGATTTGTTTTTTTAATGAGGGTGTCTACGTCCGCTTGGATGGATTTGATGGGTTGCAGTCGCACAAGCTTTGAATACTGTCGGTGTCTAGTCTATTGCTGTTTGCGGCATAGATTGTAGCCAGTTAGATGGCATGGATTTCCCTACTGTAGCTGGGGTCTTTTCTCGACACGGTCCTTCAGCGGCGGCGGAAGCTCTCAAAAAGTGTGGGGGCTGGACTATCATAGCACTTTAGGCGAGGGTCCTGGGGCCGCCTAGGCCCCGGAAGCTCCGCGCTCCTAGATGGCTGTAGACGCATTCTGGCCGATTTCTGGCATATAAAACGACATATCATCACTATATAATCAACTGCATTTTGAGATTGTTTTTGTGATTTTTCTCGTCATTTAAAAGAAAAATTGAGTTAACTTTTGAATGTAAAAAAAGTATTTTTCCTTTCCAAAATTCGAATTATACGCAGTGATCTCGAAGAAATTAACATTTCAGCAGAGGGTTGGAGAGCGCTGACACGTTTGAAGAAAAATATGTGAACACAAAAAAGAAATAATATGAACGCAATTTTCATTTCTAAATTTGATGATCAGCTAATCGTCCAATAAAGCTAATGCAATTTCTATGTCAATTAACATCTAAAACAGTTATTGGTCATTGCGAACGGAACAGAAAAATGAGCAAATCAGAGCACTTTAAGCCAAACATCAACGTGCCCCTCCAGTGCAAAGTCGCCGCTCCGTGAAAACCTAGCCCACAGGGCGGCGCGAAGCGCCGCGGGAAAAAAATCCCGGCCTCTATATCTGGTCACATTAGGACCAAAATCATGAAAAAGTCACCCAGCTTTTGTTGAAACGGGGGGGGGGCTGAACCCTCACCCTCTCCAAACTGGGAGGGGGGGCTGCAGCCCCCCCCCCTGCCCCCCCCGCTTCCGCCGCCCCTGTCCTTTCACTGGATTGGTATGAAGGGAACCTATGTCGACAATCTCTGAGGTCCCACAGTGCCCTGGGTTCTTCAGCGCGGACCCATTGATGAAGGCAATGGGCGAGTTGTTCCCAAGCAGGCTGAGCTGGTCTATGGTGTATCTGCGGGCTACGTTCCTCTGAGCCTGGGTTCTGTTGTTGTTGCTCCCTAGTTTCAGGTCCGGAGGTGAAAGATGGGTATTGATTTGACAACTCCATGGTGGGCTGATGGTGAGTGGGTGTTATTTTTTTGTAGTTTAGGAGTATGGTGTTGTTTGTAAGAGATTCAAGTTGGGTTCGAAGCGGGTTATATTGGTTTTTGGTGATTATGCCTAGGTATTCTTTGCATAGGATTTCTTTGCGTCTGATTTTGAGAGGTTCCATGTTGCAGCACACCTCAAGAGCCTCAGTTGATGTTAATCAAATGGATCCGGTGAATTTGAGGATGGATATTCGTTGTGTCCTGTCTTTATTTATTGCAGACCAGAAAGGGAAGCAGTACTCAAAGTGGCTGCATATGAGAGACGATGTTTCAGTTTCCATCGTTCTTCATAAAGAGACTTATTCTGCAAAGTGCGGCCATAACTTTTGTTTGAGGGGAGTGTCATCCATTGTAATGTTTTCTTACTGATGTTTAGGCGCCCTTTCTTCTTCCATGATGTTTATTGGTGAGGCTGTCGTCAATTTGACTTCGACTATCCGGACATCTTTGTCTTTTGCTACTGTGGTGATGTCATCTGCGAAGGAGATGTGGGATGGTTTCTCCTCGGTGTTGATATGCAGGTGGTTGTCTTCCTTGAACATCTTTGATGTGTAGAGGATGAACGGTATGAATGAGATTACTGAGCCTTGTGAAATGTCATGTTGAGTTTCATCGAGGTCTGATGTATGGTATTGACCAGGAGCCTGCTTATTCTACCCTGGAAGAAGTCGTCGATGTAGCAGAGGGTTCACATGCCGAAGGAGTGGGCTTTATAGATGATACCATTTCACCCTTTCAAGGCTCCCTCAAGATCGATGAGAGCTGTTATGGTGGTTATCCTTTCATGACGTCGAGGACCAGATTCAGCAACGCTCTGGAGCAACTTTTTCCTTTACTGTAGGCAAGTTGGTATAGGTCCAGGTTCATGTTCGTCCCTAGAAACCAGGTGAGTATGGCTGTTACGACTCTCTGTTACGACAGTTTCTCGATTAGGCTACTTAGGATGATTGACCCGTAAGATTTTTCTCGACGGTAGTTGCCTTTCCCTGTTTTCTTTTCTCAGAAAAAAAATGGTTGTCGGTCTTCCAGACCTTGGGGAATTCTCCATGCTCTCAAAGAAGTTGGAAAAGTTTCTTGATTGCTGTTATGATTGCAGGGCCTCCATATTTCAGCATTGATATATGGAGGTTCAGGTGAGGTGGTTGTCTTTATCTGTTTCAGGGCTGATTTAAATTTTCTTTCGGAGATGTCACAGTTGATGGTGTTGGGGCATTGCATGTCGCTCTTCCCTGGCTTGCTCTATGAGGACTGGGTGAATTTGTCAAGCTTTTCTTTCCATCTTCAATCAAGTCATACTGGATGTCTGTACGATCGATGCTCTTTGCAAGAATGGTGATTACCTCATCCTTGAAGATTAATGTGCCATCTGGGTGTCAAGTGACTGTACTACGACGGGCTTTGTGTAGTTTGTTGCTTCTGTATTTTGGTCCATCTGGGGATCCGGGGGGATAGTTGACTGCAGAAGTCTTGCCACCAGGTTTTTGAAGCTTCTTCATATTGCTTTGCAAAGCCTTCGAATTCTGCTCTGTAGATCTGGTAGTTGTGAGGGCCCCTCCGACATTTTTGCGGAATTTCTTTCATTTTTTAAGTAAAGTTTTTAGTTCGGCAGTCATAAATAGTTTTGAGGGTTTTTGAGCAAAGTCCAGTAGTGCCTCTGTTGAAGGGTAGATTGTCAATGGATTTCTCCAGCCAGGTGTTGCGGTTGCTGGATAGATGGTTGGACCAGGCATTCCAGTTAGTCTTTTGAAGTCCTACTTAATTTGTGTTAGTGATGGTTTGTCGTCCATTTGTATGGCAATGACATGGTCTGATTGTACATACCAGCTGCTTTCCTTCTTCCCATATTATGCCCGCTTCTGGGCCTCTATACACAGTCAAAGGGATATGGTCGCGCTGGCCAGACCTTTCATGATACAGACATGACCGACCACGTTCTATGTGGTCGAACACGCATCCTGACCATGACAAATGTTGTCGAATCGACTACAAAAAGAGAGGTTCAACCATGGTTGGTCACGTCTGTACCATGAAATACCTGGTCAGCGCGACCATATTCTGCTGACAGTGTAGGTGGTAATATCTGGACTGCTGATTTATTTGTTCGCGCACCCTGGCGTCATTGAGGATGAAAAAGCCGTGGCCAAGGCGTATGTCGATGATGTGCTGCTTTTTGCGATTCTCAGTAAAGGGTTTCCACAGGATGTGTCTGGTATGATATTCCTCTGTCAGTAATACTTCTATGCTTGACAAAGTTTTTTTCCAGTTTCTGGAGTGCTGCTTAACATTTAGGTTGGCAATAGAATCATCCAGTGAGTTCTGTTCTTTATACTTGCTTCGCATCATATACATTTGAAATTGTTGTTGTTGTTTAGGTTGGGCATCTCTCTAATTTTTATGTGAGGTTATGCTATACCATTCCTACACCTCCTCCCCTGATGCCTGGTCTTATTTACAATATTGTGTTATGTTTTTTCCAAATCAATGACCGTTGTCTTTTTTCCATGTTTCTGTAATTCACATTATGTCGATGTTCGTTTGGTGGAATATCTCAGAGAGAAGTTTTCGGTTTGTATTAATGGATTGGATATTGACTTCTTTTCAATTCTTGAGGGCTTGCATAGCCTCGAGTCCAGTTTCCCGTTGAGCAGACTCTTGAATGTTGGACACGCCTTCCTTGAGGCTGGAAGGGCAAACCCTGACAGTTTGCACACCTGGAGATGTTGCTGTAATAGTGACTACAATTATCACATTTCTTGCTGGTGGCAGAGGATTTGAAGATGTGCCCAAAAGATTGAGAAATGTAGCAGCGGTAGATCGTGAATAGCCTGGCTGGTTGACCTTGCAAGTGGATGCCTGTTTCCAGTAGGTTTTGTGCTGTGCTTTCATCTGGGCAAATTATCTTTACAATTGGGGGTAGCTCATGCACCAGGCGCCGGTGAAATGGTTTATATTTGTAGTGCAGGGCACTTGTATTTGGTGTAGAAACTTTGCTGAATAATTATCTCATCGAGAAAGGGGCTACAATTTTTTATCACTGCACTGTTGTTACCGGGGAGACGTGGTAGATGTGCGGATATCGAGATGCTCTGTAATGAAGCCGAGGGCCAGCGGGGGAGGGTTACTTCTGTGTCTCTCTCAGGTTGTAGGTGCAGGCATATACCGCCCCCTGGGATAGTGTATGCGAATCTGGACTGACTGTTTGCACCTGTTTACTTCTTTCAGGCTGTCCCTGCTTTCTGTAAATAGGTCCGGTTGGTCGATATTATCGTTGATGATGACTTTTTCCCCGCTTGTGTTTTCTGTCGTGTTGGCGTGTCGTTCAAATCTGTTTGCGTGGCAACTGATGTGCAGAAGCTGAATTTTATTTTCGACACAATCCGTTTGTGTTTTAACGGTGTTGTTTGGCTCTTTTGAGGATAGGCGTGGTTCGTCGTTCGAGTCTGGGCGGTTCCCGGCATATGGGTGTTTTATTCGCACCACAATCAGTTTGTGTTTTTACACTGTTGTTTGACTCCTTATAGATTCGGCTTTGTGCGTCGTCGTCTTCAGGGCATAATATTGTGATTTCTTCTGGTATTGTGGGAAATCTAATGTTTTTTCTCTCGTGGTATACCATGGGCTGTTGGATCAATGTTGCCTGCTGTTATTTGGTCTGCAGTTCGACACAATCGATGTAAGTGAGTGTGTACTTAGACAGGAAGGGGATCGTGCAGAAGATGCAGCAGTGCCCATTTTACTCAGTTGTTTAGATTCGACTTGAGTAAGACCGATGCAGGATTTATGCAACTATCTTTTGATATAAATAATGATGAGGATGATGGGAACATTTCACGTCTTGTTTTGATTTGCTGGTACTGTCCAATTCATGGGACGAAAACTGTAGGTTGATTTCGTGTTCTGTGACAAAATCCACTTCTGTTCTTACCGTGCGTGACCTTGCTGATCTTCTACCGAAAGATGATTACGGATTGGACGTTTAGGGCAATGCCAACCTTCTTGAGTTTGGTACTGCAGATAATTAGTTACGTTATAAAGTTTCTAGCCGTATAAAATGTGTAGTAGGATTTCGTTGTAGTTGTCAGATTTGTTTTCACCGGCTTCGCTGTCGCTTTGGCGACGCAGGACTGAGATTTGTAAATACCGTTGAGATCTGTTGAAAATAATACTTGGGCATGACTTTCCGAGAGCTCTGATAAACCCTATAAAATATTTTACCTTTTAGGCCTCGAAAGACCAAGTTTTTACTTGGAAAAGTTCGGTATTAACAGAACGAAAAATGTACACCGCCATCCTGCAGCAGCGCCACCTATGATTTTTTTTTTACAGAGATGCATATTAATATTAGTATTAGTATTCTAAATATCAAATGACTAAAATATTGTTGAAAGCGACGTTAAATCGTATTCCCTCACTCACTCACTCCTAATACAAATTCCCCGTTAAATCTGTATACGACAGTAATAATATCAGATAATGATGTGCCGAATTAACTGTGACGGTTATGATCCTAACCTGTTTACAGTTCTGTTTGTTATCTCAAAGTACGCGGTGACAGGGTGCTGTACTGGCTGAGCGGATCAGTGTCCAGGATAATAGGAACTGTGAGCACTCTCGTGTCCTGGCACATGTAGATACCGTCGTGATATTACGGAAATGTTGTTGAATACGACGCTAATTCCTACCCACTCACCCAAATATGGTGATTTTTGTTGGTTTTCGGTAAAAAAAGAAAAATATATTTTTGACGTCGTTACTAGAAAATGGGCGAAAAATGGAGAAAATCGGAAAAGTAATAAAAAATTGTCAAACATAACTATGTGAAAATGGCGTTATATTGGATGGCATCGCCGTGAACAGTGGCATAAACTCTCTATGTACCAAGGGTTAATATGAATTCAATGTCTCTGTAGATTTGGCTGCGACTGACGACACATTGCTTCATCTGTAACCGGACACATTGAGGCAGAATAACTGATGACTTGTACTGATAATAAATGAACGGAGCTCACTGATCACGCAACATAATGAGTCTGACCTAGTATACATTTATTGCCAGACAATAATTGCTCGGGCGTCTTTTATGCCCATTGCTGGGCTTACCTACGGAGCCGTAAAAGGGACATGGAATTTTTTTTTTAGCCCCTATTAAGTCGTTATAACGACTTATTATGTCGTTATAACGACTTATTAAGTCGTTATAACGACTTATTAAGTCGTTATAACGACTTAATCCACCAATGAAATTCCGTCATTTTCTGCCGCTTTTATTGAGAGAGAGACAGCCAACCCTGGGATTTCACGTAGGACTAATATCTTAAAATTATATGTAAAATAAGCGAATGTGGATTATGTAATCAGAGTATCTGTTGGTATATTAAACAGACATCTATTTATGTGGTTTGTGAGCGTACTATATTTCGATGTTGAATATGCAAACATTATGGCTACGAGCGCTCCACGTGTGAAGTGTTAGTCCTGATTTGTATGTGTTTTACCAGAATGTCAAATGGGGTGATACTTTTCAATATCGATGCGTGCTTATGCGAAACAAATGTGAAAGTTAATCTACATACATTATGTTCGATTTATTTTGTTCTGGTGCATTTTGACGGTATATTTTCTGTTTGTTTTGAATGAACATTAAACCGTTGCTCGATCCGGAGCTCAGTTCCCACTCTTATGTTTTTGATTGCATGGGTCTCTCCATTTTTCATAACTAGATGTAAAACTCCATAAGTTCAGTCTTGTTCAGTCTATGAACGGCTCTTCCAGAAAGTGTCGAATTTACGCATGCAAAACGCTGTGTTGTGGTCCATTATGATAGTAGGATTACGGCACTTGTATCACATGTGTTATTCTCTGAGGAAAATATCAAAACTATAATCCTATAATCCAGTGTTTAGCCCCTAACCCCCCCCCCCCTTAATAAGTCGTTATAACGACTTAATAAGTCGTTATAACGACATAATAAGTCGTTATAACGACTTAATAGGGGCCAAAAAAAAATTTGTCGTGTCCCTTTTACGGCTCCGCACTTACCCGAACTTTTCTCAATATTTGTTTAGGTGTGCCAGTTTATTTTTCCATCAGGATGGATTGGTTTGATCTCATGAAGAAGCGGTATACCTTTATTGTACTAATTGGTTACCGGTATTCCTTGTTTTCAAGCCCCTCCCCCACACCGATGTATCATCTTTCAATACATAGTTTTCGTGATATCTTCCATTTTCTTGAAACTCTGCACACAAGTATTTAGTTTAATATTTTTCCGCGGAAGTTATGTATACCGAAATAGATGTTCTCGTACACTCTTAAGATGGTTAGGACAAATGCGCCTCCCAAACAATCTTGGTCGATTTTGCCCCCCCCCAAGAAAAATAAGGGGGGAAAAGAAGGGTGTTTAATCGTAATGGCTCAATGCTTTTGGGTCTAAGAATATTGGATCGAGAATCATGCCCACTCAATATTCATGTATATTCGACCCAAAATTCTTGGCTCGAAACGAATTTCACCAAACTTTGACTCGCAATGAACACAAAATTTTCGGCTGAATATTCTTGGGTCGAATATCCAGCGACACAATTATTTTGAGGGATAACTGGCGGTGTAGTTTAGATTGCCAGCTTGAATTATGTCTCTCGCAGACGTTTTTGACAGTTTGTCAGTGAGATATTCCATTGTCATTGTGATAATCCACAATGTAGATCTATGTTGAATTACAACACATATAAGGGAAGTGGGAAGAGGTGCCGACATACTGACAGAGCCACATGACTTCACAGTATAGTCTTCTGGTTAACGATTCGTGATATGTATTGTATCTCAGGTAGGCTTTTATTGTACCTGTTCATGTGGCAACTTGGATGATATGACCACACGGTCCCTAGCACCGGCATAAGCGGTATTAGATACAAATCTAGAGCTATGATGGAAATGCGTATAAGCCTTTCTCTTTATGAAGGCGCACTGATATATGCCCCAGCACGGAATGACTGACCTGTCCATGGCGAGACATCTGTCCACGAACTCCATGAATAGTCTCTAGTTATCCCACTAGGACTCAAATAACCCCTTGTTGACATGTAAATTGAGAACGTTTGATAAACCTTTAGGGTTCATTGATATGGGTTAATTACTACGCCTATTTTAAGAGTTCTCGAATTACATTACGCTATACAGGTTAGACAAAATCTGTGGAGTTTCAAATTGCATTCGTCATTTGAATTGCTAATTTTAATCGATTCTTTGACCTGTATAAATCGCATTTGGGATATGTAATCGTGTTATTTGCTACGCAATGTTTATCGTCTGCATGTAAATATCCACCCGATAACTCAGTTTTGTAGAAAAAAACAACTGTGCTTTGTTAGCATTCATGGAATCATTCAGTTGGTGAACTTGTAATCGAAAAATGTATTATGAGAACTGTAAAGCGTGTTTCTTGCATCTAGAATAGTTCACCTTTGCTTCTAAGAAACTCATCTGGCACCAAGGAAGGTACATTTTTGTCAGTTGTGTTTCTGTGCGTTGGCGAAGCGAAGATTCAAGACGTTGTAAACACATGAACAGTATGAAGTGTAATTGAATGTTCCGTGTTTCACCGTACAAGCTAATATTTTTTATTCCAATGTGTATCGTTTAGAAACTATATTTGGCACCAAGGTTTTTGCTTGGCACAGAGGAGGTTGAACCGTATTACTATACTGCATACATTACCGGCACCATGCGTACCAGCATTCTATCATACCGGAGTTCATGACACAGAACTGCTAGTTATTTATTCCAACAGCCTATATATTGACATGGATACTTCACAACGTTCAAGAGGTTGTGAGCTCATTCTGTGACATTTTCACCTGGTTTGGTTGGTTTAGGACTGAAAATTGATATACGGTAAAAAAAAAATGTCTGGATATTCTAGTGGAAGTAGTACTGACAAACCTCACGAGAAAAAGAACAAGCACCAGGATCTATTATTGGCTAAAAAACTTCGGGACATTGAAAAGGTGCGTCGGACGGTTGAGAGGGAACTTACGTTCGCACAAAAATCGGTAAAGGCGGAACTGATGTCTTCCAAGAGAGGACGTTGTAAAACCACAGCATTAGAATCACGTAGGCGAGGTGAAAAGGACACCCTGACAGTTTCTCAGCTAGCTCCAAGAAGTGTCACCAGTGCCCACAATATTCGTGAATCTCCACCCAGTGCCAGATACACCGGACGAAGATGTTCACTGCCAGTTAGTTTGTTACCGACGATGAGCAGAAATACACGGGCGGTCATCGATACAGGTAAATATAATGTCAACAAGTCCAGTATTCAGGACCATGAAGAGTTAAATACTCAAAATAATCAAGAAGAACCAATATTTCTAAGAATGTATGAAACGGCAGGTTTTTAGCAATAGCAGCAAAAATATTCTTTATTTATCGTATAAACCAATATATGATTCAAATCGCAGGGTTCTCAATTGTTTTACATAAATTTACATTTACATTTATTTTGTGAAAAGGTGGCATATTGCGGTAGTGATTCACGAGGGTTGTCGTCAATTGCAATATTTGTATTGCAGCACGAAACTCTTATGCTCGAAGAGTGTGTTTTATTGCAATAAAATTGTTATTGTACATTATTGTCAATTTTCATAACATGAAAAATGATTATTGCAAAATGAAACACTAATAACTTTTTAGATTGGATTTTATAGTTTTGGTATCCCAGACTTCTTTATTAATGTTTTAGGTGCAGTAGGTCTCAAACAGATTGAAGAGAAAGACCCACAGTCCCGGAATACCCCCACAGGTAAACTGGACATCCAAACTGGCGATTATCAAACTGATTATATATAAATTCTCCGGATGAGGTTTTGGTGAAAAAATATGTTTGTTTAGTTTCTCAAGTGGTGAGTACTATAATGTGGCCATTCGTATCCATCTAGCATGAATGATAACCGCGGGAGTATCACTGCCATTTAACACTACCTGGCCTGGAGGGGGCGGGGCGGGGGGGCACTTGTTTTTTTTGCTCCTATCTCCGAAACGACAAAAGATTGAGAGCTGAAACTCCGTGACTTTTTAGATTATCCTGTTGGGGTCATTTTGAGCCCATTTCCGTGACCCCTCGAGCAGAGGATCATGGGTAAATTCAAAATGGCGGCCATTATTTACATGTGGGGTACCACCGCCGTGTTTGATCACATAACTTTTGGGGAATCACCCGACAGATATGGATTCAGCATAACCATTCCAAACCAGTCGCCATGTATCGAGTGGGAGAATGGTAATAAGAGGAGGTAATTTTGATTTTGGAGACTACAACGCGCATGCGTGATTTGGCTATGCCGAACCCAGACGTGAATGCAATATATATGCTGCACTTAAGCGAAAGACAATTAAACGGAGTAGCGACGTGGAAATGATGTAATCGAATCGGAAGCTTGTATAGTCAACAGTGAAGAATTTGAGAAAGTTCCACAATTCCATACTTTCCAGTATCAACATAAGAGGAAAAGTGACGACTCCATCACTAAAAATATATGGGATATCCTATAAAACGTAGAGAAAGAAATGCAAAATCAGTATGTAGTAAAATGAATGTTTTACTAAACAACCAGAAATACTTCAACATTTCAGCGCTTAACATTGCATATATTTTTCATACATATTCGTTGCTATTATTTATTCTTTAAAAATATTCATATTTCTGAATCAACACTGTCAGAATCAGCTCACCTCCGAGTTTCTCGAATAACTCCTTTCTCTGTTTGATACTCCGTTTGATATCTCCCTCATAGTAAAAAAAATTTCAATTTTGTAGCTGGCAAATGTCGTTATAAATATAATCATTTTTCATCTTGACAATTGATCCCGTGATCATAAAACTTTTGTCGTAGTCTCTTTTTCATTGTTGGGATATAGTCCTTCTTTGCCATTTCCCCAGATTCATCTTCATCATAATCCTCCTTTATAATATCGGTGAATAGATCTCTTCAGACATTATATCTTTAAATATACATCTCTGGATATTCGTAGGTTGATCAACCACTCTCATCATCTGAAGAGCTTTCTTCTTTCATATGGAGTCCTCTCAACTTCATCCTTATTCGGGATCTGACGTAACTCGTCCCATTTGAACTAATGTGAGTTGGGGTAACTCTCCCCTTGATGTCCCCTAGAGAACGAGATGGGGCGTTTCTTAATTCAAAGCAAACACGTATATACCGATTTGTGATTAGGTAGATGAAATATACATCGCAGTGCCTGGCTCTTAATTCGCTTAAATATAAGCATATTTGGAGAGGTCACAATGTCAAAAATGTGATTTATATGTTCCTATTGCAGAGTATAGAATTGTAATAGAATTTATAAATTAGCCACTGTTTGCTATATACGCTTACTTCCGGTTTAGTTAAGTCATTTCTACTTCACTAAGGAGTAGGATTTATTGTCTTTCTTTTAAGATTGCATTCATAAAGTCATGGTATGATACAGCCGCGCATGCGCGTTGTACATGTAGTTCCCAAAATAAAAATTGAGTTATTTCCCATTATTGCCATCTTCCCAATAACATGCAAGAAAATACATAGTTGTGTAGTATAGGTAGGATTGATATGGTATGGTGATGGGTGTGGAATAATTATGCTACATCCTTCTCTCTATAGCCGAAATTACAACACGATTGAACACAATCGACAAACCTTTACAAAAAGTAATGTGATCAAACATGGACGACGATCGATATTTTTCACAAGTTATAGTCACATGAACAAACATTGTGGTAGTATACATGGTTCTGATTGGTCGAACTCTTCACCTCGGTCATGAATCCCGAATCGATTTCACCTGCACCCTGTTCCTATTCGAAGCTTGTTCCGGTGATGACGCTATTGCTGGTCATTACGTCATTTCCGGTGAATACTTCACTTCCCATGAAAACTTCCATCCTCTGTTCGTACGCATGGGACACAAAGCGCCCATTTTCCCCACTGTTTCTTTCCTGAGATTCTAAAGGACCCCTGTATTAGTATACGAAGGCGTCCTTTCGCAGGTGCAATTGTTTGTCGAATTTGTTTAATCGTAGAAATTGCTCAAAACTTGTATGATTTGGTTAGCTTTGGTTTGGCATGGGCACTCCATCGTGGTACGATGGCACTGGTTCCCCACGCCACCCGACACATGTAAGAATGTGGTATGGCAATAAATATCTAAGTGCTCCGTGAGATGTCGTTGCCTCTGTAATCATATGTTCTAACATTAACCAAGTCACTCAGTCTTTTCTCTATTTCCCTTCATCATCTCTCAATTGTACCCCGATATTCCAAACATATTCATTTTCTATCAACCCATACTGACAATGCCACATGACTTCACAGTATAGCCTTCTGGTTAACCTATTCTAAAGCACATACCAAGATTGGTAATTGATGTGCTGTGTCGCTGTGACAACTGGGGATTGGTGAGCTGTATCGTCGTCAGATGAAAATGACGGCATTTAACACCAAAGACTAGTCTGTAAGGCCCGATGTCGACCCAGCATCAACTTTTCACAATGCCAACATATATCAAAGATCATAAGGTCTTTATAATCTTCTGGTTAACCCTATCTGGCCTGGGCTTTTTGGGACCTGTCCAGGCCTGGGTGGGGGTGTGGGGGCGAAATGGCTCCCCCTAATTATTTTTCTTACCCCTTGAGCTAGGGGGCCGAAACTTATCACACTATACCCTTGGGTGAAGCTCTACCAGAAAATGTAAAAAAAATTCAAGATGGCCACTTTGGTGACGTCACAGTGACGTCATTTTCAAAAACGGCATTTTTGGTAGATTTTTCGGTCAGATTTTCCGAAACTTTTATTTTTGCAATTTCTTCGCAAAAACTTCCTGATAAATTAGTAAATAGTTTTGCCCACGCGGAAAAGCAGAAATTTTGAAGAAATATGACAAAAACATCACTTTTCTGGGACCTCACGTGGCGGCTATCTTGGATTTACCCATGATCCTCTGCTCGGAGGGTTATGCAAATAGACTCAAAATGACCCCAATACGATAAACTATAAAGTCACGGAGTGTCAGCTCTCCATTGTTTTGTCGTTCCGGAGATAGCGCAGAAAGTTTGGTAGGGGGCCATAATGGTAGGTAGGGTTAACATATTCTAAAGTACATGCCAAGAATCTAACGATTCGTGATAAGTGCTGTATCTCAGGTACGCTTTTATTGTACCTATTCATGTGGCAACTTGGATGACATGACCACACGGCCCCTAGCACCGGCATAAGCGGTATTAGATACAAATCTAGGGAGCTATGATGGAAATGCTCTGACAACTCGTATGTTGGTAATTGATGTGCTGTGTTGCTGTGACAACTCGTACACTGGGGATTGGTGAGCTGTATCGTCGTTAGATGAAAATGACGGCATTTGACACAAAAAAAACTAGTCTGTAAGGCCCGATGTCGACTCAGCATCAACTTCCCACAATGCCAACATATATCAAAGACCAAAAGGTCTGTACAGGGGCGGGCCTCGGGGACGAAACGTCCACCAGCAGAATCTCGCCATATATAGGTAAAAATTACAACACATATAAGGGAAGTGGGACGAGGTGCCGACATACTGATACAGCCACATGACTTCACAGTATAGTCTTCTGGTTAACCTATTCTAAAGCACATACCAAGAAACTAACGATTCGTGATATGTGCTGTATCTCCGGCACGCTTTTATTGTACTTGTTCATGTGGCAACTTGGATGACATGACCACACGACCCCTAGCACCGGCATAAGCGGCATTAGATACAAATCTAGAGAGCTATGATGGAAATGCTCTGACAACTCGAATGTTGGTAATTGGTGCGCTGTGTCGTTGTGACAACTCGTACACTGGGGATTGGTGAGCTGTATCGTCGTCAGATGAAAATGACGGCATTTAACACGAATGACTAGTCTGTAAGGCCCGATGTCGACCCAGCATCAACTTCCCACAATGCCAACATATATCAAAGATCAAAAGTTCTGTACAGGAGCGGGCTTCGGGGACGAAACGTCCACCAGCAGAATCTCGCCATATAAAGGTAAAAATTACAACACATATAAGGGAAGTGGGAAGAGGTGCCGACATACCACATGACTTCCATATCCCAGTGTCTACTTGCTCGAGATACAATACATATTTTCCAGTCCTTAGAAATGTCAAAAATACGTTAATAAATTCACTCAGTATTTTCCCCATTTTGATTAATCACATATCCCAGTACTCCCATGTTTCTCACTATTTAATCCAATATTCTAATATTGTCCAGGCTGTACCCGAGATACAAAGTACATATTTTCCGAAAATATAAATGTTATCTACATGCAGGTAAATTCACCCAGTATTTTTCTTATTTTTCTTTACCACATATCCAGTAAAGTTCGCCCAATAATCTTATGTTGTCCAGTCTGTATCACTGTCTTAGACATTAATATCTCTCCTCTTTTTCGTTATATGGCTATATGTTCATGATTCATTTCACCCAATATTTCCTCTTATTTCCTCAACCAAATATCCCAGGCTTTCCCTTCGTTTTGTCAATTCGGACAATGTCATATTGCAATGACATATATACGTAGTCATCAGTACTTTCGCCCCCTTTTCCACCAGACTTCCCCCGGTCAAATATCGCAGTATACACCTCGTCACGCCTGTTCATCCATTATCATATAATCTCGTCATAGACACCAGTAATTTCACACCGCATTTCCCCTTATTTTTCTCCATCATCAACCCAGTATTTTTCGTGTTTGTGCCTATTCAACCGAGATCATACAATACAATGCCTGTAAATGTATTCACTTTATATTCTGTCCAGCATACTGCAGCAGATTTCACCCCATGTTCCCTTGTACCAATGGAAAATAATCACTGATTGTGAGTTCTGCCCCATCGTATATACATCTCATATGTTATGTTATCTGGGCATTTGTGAATTCTCTCGACATTTCCCCTGCTCTGATGTATGCATGACTCTAAATCTTGCTTAACTCCCCTAGTAAACCCTCAGTAAGTCTCTCTGCAGTCTGAGACCTAAGATCCTTACAAACACCTTCTCGACATTGCTGATCACAGTTATTTCTGTAACTGTCTATTAGCTGTTTATCTCATCCATAATGTTACAGTGTCATTCTAGCTGTCGTCATTCTAGCTGGCTAGAGTCGTTTCATCCTTCCATATTCTACGGGGCAGTATATTAAGATATTCAAATAACCTCCCACCACACCACCCTCTTTCAGAAATTCTTTTGGGATGCTATTCATCCTCATAGATTTAGATCGCTTTATCTGCTTGATGTCCATCTCTGCTTCCTCTATCTCGGATTCATCCAGGAGCGATTCCTCATCTATATTGTTCAAGCACAGTTTCCTCTTCTCTTGTCTTATATTCTCTCATATATGACTTCATCCGCTGCTCTCTGTCCGTGCTTCCTGCTTGCCTCTTCCCTCTTTTGTTCCACTCTCTTCCTTACCGTCTCGTTGTATTTTACAAATTACCTTCTGTTTAGGTAATCCTGTTATCTCACAGAATAAATCTGTAACCTGTTCTTTTGTAGGTTCAATATTAATTTCTACCCCTCACCACCACCTCGTTCGTTTTCCCACTCTCGCACACCAATACTATTTCTTAATTCTTGACGTGCTGAACGTCTTTCCTGTCTTGCCCGCCTTAAATTAGCTTTTCCTCTTTCTTTCCCAAACATACACTCTACCCAGTAGTGTAGCGTCTATTAACCATGTTTTAAGCATTTCAGCATTCTTTTCCACCACACCCTGTTCACTCCCAGTTAAAAGGTTCCCTATCATCGTTGCTCATTCAATTTCGTCATTCATTACAAGCGTCTAGTCCGTCATTCATAATCCAGCCGTCGTCCATTAGAGAATATCCGCGTCCATAATCCAAAGACCTATTCCATTTTCCACTTAACAGTATTAGCACCAAATTCAAATAGACAATCATAGTATACATAAACATAGGCTTGTTTCCTGCAAGAGAGAAGCGGTCAACAGTTTTCAATGATGCCGGCAAGACATCATGATGTTCCAGAAATATCAAATCCGTATCGCTGATCAGTATTCTTAATCCATAATATTCGTTATAGAGTCGTCATCTAAAAAGATGTATCTCAGTCACGCTTTGATTGTGACTGTTCATATGAGTACCATGAGGATCTTGAAGTACATGGGTTCATACGGCCCCTAGCCCCGGGTTAAGCGGAATTAGACACAAGTTACGAAACGTAGCGCCATAGATCTTGCACGCTACGTTCGTATTTTTGCTATCAGCATGCGATATGTATCGCCAAATTTGAGAAACTTTGAGTGGAGGCGCTTGGTGGAATAGCCCTGTTTTATAAGTTTGCAGCAATGTTTTGTGACGTTGATTAAAATCATCACATTTAACACAGGATCTAGCAAATGCTACTAAGCGAGATATGTATACGCCATATGCAGGTCCCACTGGAATATTACTATCCAGAAGGGGATAGTTTACGATGTCGAAATTGTAATCATCTCTTTTGTCATAAAGTCGACGAGAGAGAATGCCCGCTTCATTTTTATAGAGATATAGATCTAAATATGATGTGCCTGTAGGGCTATCTGTAGTTTCCTTCAAAACCAGTGAAGGTGGATATATATCCTTCACTGCGTCATTTATATAGCGATTATCCACAGCGAGAAGATCGTCTATATAGCGTTGGGTGAATGAGAAGGAACGGGCTTTGAATGGATCGGTTTTTGAAAGCGCCTGCATATAGTCAAATTCATAAGAGAACAGATACAGGTCAGCCAACAGGGGTGCACAATTAGTACCCATTGGAATACCTATATGCTGCTGATATATTGTGCTGCCAAATTTCACATAGATATTTTTAATGAGAAATTCAAGCAACTCTATAAACAAAGAAACATTCCATGAATGATATCTCTTGTATGTAGTAGAGCTAAAGAATGCTTTATGGCTTCTGACATTAATATATCCACGATCAGTTTTCTTGAACACAGATACTATTAATGAACTTAGACGGTCAATAAGGTCCTGATGAGGGATTGTAGTATATAGAGTCGAGAAATCCCATGTGGATACATGTCTGTACGGTATGTGACCTTTAGCATCAAGTTCTTCCGTAAGACATTTTGAGTTTTTCAATATCCACATACATTCAACGCCAGAGTTCTTAGAAATAGTGGCGCAATACCTTTCCCAAAATGCTTTTACCTCCTGAAGGGCCCTCGTCAATAGGGTTGAAAGAAGCTTGGTGCAGCTTCTAGAACCAGCTATGAATCTAGCTTTGTATGGTGATTTATGCATTTTGGGAGTCCAGTATATTTTTTGTATGTCGTTATGATTGGTTGGAAGACAAATACCTCTTTCCCTGAGAAACTTTTTGTGATTGTTAAATAAATCTTCCAGAGTAAATGCAGTTTGGGAGTAAGTAGACGTATTTGATGAAGATATGTCTACACTCAATTCTTTAACCAGCACCTGGTAATAGTAATATTTACATATGAATATTATATTATTCGGAGCTTTGTCTGCTGGGACTATGATGAATTTACTCTGGAGATTTGCTAGAACTTCTTGCGAATTGAGGTTTCTCAGTACTTGTTTTGCCTGGGGAAGAGTACTTCTGTCAATATGGCGGATTGTTTCAACGACCTTGCTCTTGGTGAGGTCCAGCCAATCAGCGAGTACTGTAGGTTCAACTTTTTCTCGCTTAGACCAATCAATAACGTACTGTTCCAATGCAGACAGGACTATCTTCTGGTCGGCCTTCAGATTTACTCTTCTTGGCTCTCTATATTTAGGTCCCTTCATCAGGAGTAATTTCAGATCCTTATCACCCATCTATATTGCTTTTTTGCTTCCCATACTCCTTCTGTATGTCTTGTGATATTTTCCCCATCACCCAGTTATGACCACTATCTATGTCATATTTGTAATCATCATTCACAACCATGAATTCGGCCTTTCGCAATTCATATTCACTTATCAGAATGTAATCCACCCGAGTTTTAAAATCTTCACTCTCCCTTGTCCAAATCCCTAAACAGTTTGTGGATCTGTTTACAGTGTATAGCTCTTGACTTGCTTCAAGGTCTAGAAATTTTTTTCCATTAAAATATTTGTCTGTCTTGTTACCCTTGATCGCCACTCCCACCTTATCCCCAGTGTGTCCATTCGAATCATCCAACAAAATGATGTGTTTCTCCAGTTTTGCTTTTTGTACCATTGCCAAGTCATTCATCTCAAGATCTCTACGCATTTTGCTGTACTGCATACATCACTTCCACTGTATATTTCCCACCGAAATCCCCAGATACCGACACTATTGATTACGCTGGTATCTTCCATCGTTATCTCATGTTCCTACATTTTATTTTCCTAGATGAGTTTCATCCATGCCGACTACATCTAGGCTGACGGTATCCGCAATTTCACTTACTTCTAATTTTCCATAGAAATCTATTACCTGTCAATCTCTCCAATCTCATTTACGTTCATTCCTCTCGGGACCCTGATCAAGCTTAAATGCACCCTGGACGTCGTTTCTAATTCGATTGTGCAAGCCAGCTCCCTGACAAAGTGCAGCAGTCGGTCACTTCAATTTTGTCCATCCTTAAATCTCTCTCTCTCTCTCTCTCTCTCTCTCTGACAGGAATTTCCTCTTTCCAAAAGGACCTATGCCTACAAAAGCCCCAGTCCATCCCTCCAGTTGCAACTTCTCTAAGTCAGTATTAGACTAGACTGTGAAGTCGTGTGGCTCTGTCAGTATGTCGGCACCTCTTCCCACTTCCCTTATATGTGTTGTAATCCAACTTACTGATTGACCAGTTAGTGGCTTTCTCATCCAACGTCAAAGAACGCACGTTGCGTAGGTAAGCAGAAACCCAAGTCAATATAAAATAAATAATAAGCATTTAATAATAAGGAACTTTACTAAAATGTACAAGGTAAAGTAACCGCGCTCACAGAAAAGTTCTACTTACAGCTCGAACAGGTGAGTGAGTGAGTAGGATTTAACGTCGTTTTCAACATTGTTTCAGTCATATCACGACGGAAGCTCGAACAGTTAGTATATATCGCCACTCTTTGCGTCGTATATCTGATATTCGTCGCTGTATAGCCCCTCTAGGCGGCGGCGTCGTATAACTTCTCTAGGCGACGTCGTATAGCCTCTCCAGGCGGCGTCGTATAGCCCTTCTAGGCGTCGTCGTTTAACCCCTCTAGGCAGCATATTATACACTCTAGGCGTTGCATCAACCAATTTAGGACAGTGCAAACGTTGTATAGCCTCTCTAGGCATTGTATAGCCATCTAGGTGTTATATAGCCTCTTTAGGCATTGTATAGCTCTCTCTCTAGGCCAATGCCAGGACTATTATCGTCTGTACCTCAGGTCAAGATGGAAGTTGTGACAAATACCCGAGAGGTCCCGTCTGGTTTTAGGCCTGGAACACACGACCCAGTATTAAGCGTGACTAGATTTATGGAAGTCTGTAGGGGCCATTAGCTTGCTTAAAATATTGTATCATAGACGATGACCGTACCAGAGCAGGATATAGTGAATGGCCGTAACAATATTCCAGAAATTTTGTTTCACTGGTCAAGGAAAACTGGCTCGTGTGTACCAGGTCTTATAAAACAAGAATTGCAAAGCAATGTCTAATTCAATTCGCTGACTTCACGGAAACGCAGAAACATTCTTTCAATTTAAATTATATCTTGCACGGGGGTAATTTATATTAGAAGCGGTAGATCACGTTTCATCGACTTACAAAAAGTTTCATTGATTTACGCACCGTGTGCATGAATGTTGAATTTTGGTACGTCTTACATAGCGAAATTATATATACTCTCGCAAACCTGGGTCAGTTTATCATTAATCTGCGCACCGTACAACACCCATCCTAATATTCGGTACGCCTTGCATCAAGAATTAAATACGCACACTCGCAAATCACGGTTCGTGTGCCGTGTAATATGACAGGAGACAGTGGGTACGCGTTGCATCAGGAATTAGATATATGCGGTTCGCAGTATCCGCTTCGTGAAACATCGCCGTTCAACTTGAATACTTGTTACATGACGAATTAAGTAAATACGGCTCGCTCCACGGCCAACAGTCTGACAATTAATATTGAAAGTTCGTGCACATTATTACATACAGGATGATGTTGACGGACAGTCAGTGACGATTCGAATTCGTGAACATACTACATGTATGCATAGAAAATACTCTTGCTCAACATTATTCCCCCTTTGAAAGAGAATGGACATTATAAACTAAAATTGTACAATTATCTTTAGAAGAATGTTGTACAAGATAGCCAAAATAGACTTAATACTTTACATAAAAACGTTAGTGCTATATTACATCTACACTGCGAAATGGCCAAATTTCACCAACCTACCATTCAAATCGTCAACCGCCCGTGCCTGTGCCTCAGCCTAAAACGAGTTTATTTGGCCGGTTCTGCTTTGTCAAATCCGTCAGTGGACCAGAGTTGGCGGCGACATTTGGTTCAAATTTTCTGTAGTAGCCTACTAGCCATAAGAAAGATCTTAATTGCTTCTTTGTTTCTGGTCGTCTAGCCACTTTTTTTTAATTATTCGGTTGAATTATTCCTCGCGAACAATTTGCCCATGGTGTTCTAAACTTAGAATCCGATGAAACATTTGATGGGACGCGCAGTGATATTCGCATCATTTAAGCTTTTTAGCACCTCTCTCACCAAGGGTTTCTTGTGCACTAGGATGTCGTCAATGTAGGTCTCTATATTTTGTAGGTCAGCTAGCAACTTCTTCATGAGACTAGTAAACGTTGCTGGCGCATTCACGAGCCCAAACGGTTTTACCGTGAATTGCAATAAACCACGTCGGTCGACAAATGTTGTTTTGGGCTTAGCATCTTGCGGCATACTCATTTGCAATTATCCCTTGCTACGATCTATTTTGGTGAAAAATTTACTTCCTTTCAGCCTAGCAAATATTTTATCCGGATATGGCATTGGTTCTGAAGCAAAGGTAGAATTTTGGTTAATTTGACGAAAATCTACACAGAATCTAGCGATGCCATCTTTCCTTTTCACTAGTACAACTGGGTAGCAGTAGGGAGAACTCGGTCCTATACCCCAATTTCCAACATGGCCTTGACTTCCGCTATCATGAGATAGGGTTTTTGTCTAATCGACGCTTCTGATGACGTAACTATATCATGCTCATCAATCATAGTTCTCCCTGATACATCTGTCAACGTCCCTACAAACTTATGTAGGATATTAGTTGCTCTAGGTGGCGTCGTATAGCCCCTCTAGGCCGCGTCGTATTGCACCTCTTGGCGTTGTTTTAACCATTCTAGGTGTTCATACGTTGTATGGTCTCTAGATATTTTATGGCTCTCCAGGCATTTATAGCCCTCTCCATGCGTTGTATAGCCCTTTAATCCCGTTCCGGCTTGAGTTCCTGGAATTTGTCGCAAGTATCAAATCATCAGGAATTGTCCTCTGTACCGCTGGACTAGATGGAAGTTGTCACAAATACCTGATAATTCCCCTCTTGTTTTATTTAGCAAAAAGTGTAAAGCTTGGCTAACTCAATTAGCCGACTTCACGGGAATGCAGAAGTATGCTTTGCAATTTAAATGATCCCTTGCATGAAGATAATTTACATTCCACGAAGTTACCTCTAATCTTCCTTGCAATTGCCGCTGCTTCCCTTGTCCTGTTGGTTGGTATATCCTTTCCACTCAATTCTTTACCTCACCCTATCCATAATATTCTGTCGCATTATTTCTTGTAGCACTTCCACTAATACCTATGTCGCCTTCCATACCTGTCATTTGACATTTAAAGAGTGTATCCCTCTCTCCATTCCTCTCCAATAGCGCCTCTTCACCTATCATATCCATGGCCGATCCACATACCGTACATGAAATATCTCAAACGTGTACCTCAGGACTTCCCTGAATTAAACACTGCAGTATGTCCTCGCATTCATCTTCCATTTCTTCCAACCAGCTAGCTTCTGAACCTGTATTTTCCAGATCCATCTTTCATTCCCTTTATTAGAACACAAAGGTAATTCAAGAGGAACTGCCCAGTTAAGTCACATTGCTCATGTATTTCTTGATTTCGATATATATATAGTATACTGCATCCTATGGGGGTCGATATATAGCTGAAATATTGTGGACGCGTCGTTAAATCTCTCTCTCTCTCTCGTTCTTGCAACATTAGCAGATGACTAAATCTTCTTAAAATTCAAGGCTTAAATGAAAACATGTCTATCCCCAATTGCTCTCACAAAGTTCATTCACAGAGCTTAGGATAAATACGTCCAGCTGCCAGGACGGTCAAGCCCTTGAACGAATAGGCTACATACCATCATTGGAAAACTTGGTTGCATGACATGCACACAACTTTTGTAATAAACAGGCAAAATATGCTAAACAGTCTATTTGGTCAATGCTTAGCCTTGTATACCAGGGATTGCCCATCATAGCAAAAATATATTCACGTTAGCCTGAGTAATGTAAAATATATCATCCTTTGTCAAGGACATACATTGACTGATTGTTTCAAGGTAACTACATTTTTTGCTATGACGAAAAATCTCTCGTGTAAAACGCTGTGAGATGTCAAAATGGGCTGGTTACCATAGTTGGCGTGTATGTTATAAAACCCATCGTGCAGTCGATCTTTCGCTTAATGACAGAATAGTATGCAGCTTGACGTTCATACAAGTTTGAACCATTTCCTGCTGAAACTGATCAAAACATGTTCAATGAACAAAGGGCACCTGCAGAGGGACGAATTCCTTTATTAACTGCAAGGGTTCAACTTCGGTATGATTGTTCCATACCAGGCAGAGTAAAAAAAGGTGTCAGATTTTGCTTTCCGAGATATGAAATTTCAAATTTATACCAGGTCATTTAGTGTGGCTGCATAGAAACAATTTAAACCAAAAGTTTTCTATAAACGAGGAACATTTATTGTTGGATAGAAAAATGTTATAAAGTGGACGAAAAACTGGAAACCTCTCTCGAAAATGTAGGATCATTCATGTGAAGAAATGATTTTAATTTGAAATGAGCTTATAGGCGTACCTCAATATCACTATCAGTTCAAAACCAGATATGTGTTTAAACAGATTTGTCGATAAAAAAAAACATATTCAGGTTTACTAATGTTATTGTATACGTTAGCTCGAATTACCTCCGTCCCTTCAAAAGAATGTAAAACCATACTATCAGAAGTTGCTTTGCTTCTTAAGCTATTTATAATCACAGATTGATATATTTCCAGGTTGTAGACATTTATCTTGTTTTATTTGTTTAATTTTGTCTAATTTTAGTGAAGTTCAGTTCTACGTTTTTCTTTTGCAGATGGAACATAGAGAAACAAGAGAGAAGCCGTAGACCAAGCTTTGTATAAAGAACGCGTGCGGAATGTTGATTTTGATGGAACTACAGAATTATCGATCAGATGTTAATATTATAGCAAAATATTAGTTGAAAAAAACCTGGTATTTTCCGACATACCGTACTATATATAGTCCTCATTATTAATCAGATGTTCGAAATATTATAGGTCAAATGGTCGAGATGCTGTCTGTACTACTTTACTCTTCTTATCGCATATCAATTGCCACCAAAGTCCACGAAAGCTCTTGATTTGTTGAAGGTATAAGCGAGGAGATCAGCAGACGCTTCTCCATTTATAGCGATCACTTGTTCGTTCTAAGCCAAGCTCTATTGTTTACAACGGTGCAAGCAAGTCAAACTTTGCATAGCTAGTTCCTGTTCTCCATCAAGGACAAAGACTTTGCCTCGGAGTGTACAGAACATCCCCTAAAGAAATTTCATATGTTGAAGCAGATGAATTTCCTTTAGAAGTTCGAAGAATGGAACTATCACTGCCATATATCACAAAATTGCGACTTTATCGCCCCAATCCTACATATAACTGTTTTCAACCCGCATTACGTAGATTTGTATTTAAGGATATACTCCATTATTCCACCTCCTGGAATTCGTATAAAACCACACGTTGGAGCAGCTGGTATTAAGCTCTCATTTTAAACTATCAAATTTTACCCAAGAAGCTCTTGCCTACTCCACATTGGCTGTTAGCCAAACCAGAAGTAGATATTAAACTGATGTAATATGAGAAGGCAGACAGGAATCAGCTCGTATATACACACAAATTTGGTCTACTGAGAGAAAAATATAGATCGCAGCATGTGCTACTATTTTTAGTTCCAAACTAAAATCTTTCGATTACCAGGTAAAAGTTCCATATTCAATGCCTAAGCTGAAGCTCTTTGTCAGCTACAGGATGTATTGCGTCCACTAAAAGGGGAAATACGTCATATTCTCAGATTCATGCCTCCAAGCGATTTAAAGCGGATGTTCAAGTCATCCTACCATCTTGACTATTCTACAATTATATGATGAACAATGTGTTTTGTTGTATGCCTAGTCATGTTGGAATCAAAGGCAATACTGAACCTGATAAAATGGCTAAGGCAGCCCTACATACTATATTGATCCTCTTGGAATCCCGTATACCGATTTCAGACCCTGTGTCTGTGTTTATGTGAGACAGTTGTTTCAGTCTTTATTAGATGCTGAGCATAATGAAAAACTTCACGAGTTAAAAAAAACAACTGTATGCTATACTGATCTGAGCAGCCAGAAACGTTTCGAACAAACCATGATCAAGCGATGTAGAATCGGCCATACACGATTAACACGTGAATCATATTCTGATCGACTGTATAGATTTTAAGATTGTAAGAGACTCTTTTTATGGAGCAGTAGTCGGGTAAAAGAATATTCGATTCTAGGTTATTTGAGTGAAATCGGTTAGTTGTATAAAGGTGATGGTACGATAAGACGGGGTTTTGGCCTATACATGGTGCGGTTGAAATCGAAAAAATAAAATGTCCTAAAAATACTTATGTTTTAATGTAACGGCAAGAGAAAATATAAGTACACAATATGTGAAAGTTTTAAAGCGATTGCGTTATGATTATAGTTATCACATGAAACTGAAATCCACAGCTTGTTCTATTTCGTGAAAAATGGGTCTAAATGGAGTCCTTCAGACACGCATTTAGACGCGAAGGACCCCTTGGACCAAAACGCCATTTAACTTGGTGTTTTGTGGTAACATTATATGCCCACTGGTAGAAGAACTTTTTGGTCCAAGGAGTCCTTCATACTAAAAAATGAAAAGTTATGATTCATAACGTTTGAAGTTTTCGTAAGTAGACTAAAGTGACAAAATAGCCTGTTACAGTTGTTCGTATGTCGTGGTGTAGTGAATACGCTCGCTGGATCACAAGCGCCTCGAAATTTTCTTTTTCTGAGTTCGAATCCCAGGAGGGCAACATGTGTGACGTCGACAAGTTATTTCAATCTTTCTCATTTTTGTAAAAAAAAAAATGCATTCAGTATATCTGAAATAAGATTTTAGGCTATCATTATGAACCAATTAGAAGTCAAATAAATACTGTTTACCGATGACACGATACCGGGTAGACATTACGGGCTAGTCAAACGTTGAAATCGAACGATCAGTCGCTCCGTTGATTGACAGTTGCAGCCGACGACAAGTTGTACATTGCATTGTGATCGACAGATGGAGAGAAGAAATGTACATTCCTATGAGTCGGCTGGCTGTGGGCAAAAACCCCGCCTTACAATACCATCTCTTCAATGCATGTACAGGTTCTCAATGTGCTGTGTTGATCACTCTTTGTTGGGTTGTTAACTTGTTTTGCTGGCATACTTAGACAAGAACCTTAATTGTCTCTCCTACTCTTCTACTAGATACTATCTGTTAATTTCATTGGGTCCTTCACAAGACCCGATTGGAACGACCGTCGATGGTTCTCTCAGTTTGAACAGAGAGACCTAAAAGTAATACTAGTAGTTAAAAGCGCTCTAGCTTTAGCTGCGGAAAGCTCGATATAGGTGCCACAATGATGTCCGTCTGTCTATCTGTCTATCTGTCTGTCTATCTGTCTGTCTGTCTGTCTATCTGCAGGACCAAGTAAATGTTAAAGTTTTGGACTTAGAAATTTTTCCCTCAGGACCAAGTAAATGTTAAAGTTTGATCCTAAGGCCTGCCCGACCGCCGAACCCTCATATTTCAGATGCTTGCATCGGGCTACACATACTCAACCCATCCACTACCCTGGGGGAGCATGTCCCCACCCCTGGGACCCCAGGACCAAGTAAATTCTAAAGTTTTGGACTTAGAAAATTTCTGTCCACAGCATCTCGGCTTCAACTATGTCTCCTGAACTAAGACCATCCCGACCCCCCGAACTGTCATCTATTCCAAATGCTTACATCTGGTTACACTTTTTTAACCCATCCACTACCCTCGGGGCACCGAGCCCCACCCTCCATCTCTTAAACTAAGCTTCGCCCGACCCCATACCCATATATAGTCTGGGAGCTTAGATCATGCTACACTTATTCAACTTATCCACTACCCTCGGGGAGCATGTCCCCACCCCTGGGGCACCGAGCCCCACCCTCTATCTCTCAAACTAAGCTTCGCCCGACCCCATACCCTGATATAGTATGGGAGCTTAGATCATGCCACACTTATTCAACCTATCCACTACCCTCGGGGAGCATGTCCCCACCCCTGGGGCACCGAGCCCTGCCCTCTATCTCTTAAACTAAGCTTCGCCCGACCCCATACTCTTGTATATTCGGAGAGCTTAGATCATGCTACACTTATTCAACCCATTCACTACCCCAGGGAGCATATCCCCACCCCTGGGGTACTGAACCCCACCCTATATCGCTTAAACTAAGCTTCGCCTGACCCCATACCATTATGTATTCAAGTAGCTTACATCATCATACACTTATTCAACCCATCCGCCATCTACACTTATTCAACCCATCCACTACCCCCGAGAGCATGTCCTCACCCCCGGGGGCATAGAGCCACACCCTCTATCTCTCATATACCCTCATATATTCTGGGAGCTTACATCATTCTACACTTATTCAATGCATTGCCCGACCCCATACCCTCATATTTCAAATTTTATATCTCTTATATGTGAAACTAACCTACTATTATGTATGAGATGTAGTGTACATTGTATATACACACACACAACAAATGACCTACAATATATACTTTATAGTAATTACTTATAGTAATACATGTAGTTTGAGGACATTATTTTGTTTCAGAAGTACAATATTAAATAACCCGGCGGGGGAATCCCGCAGTACTGAACCTCTATCAGTTTTGAATTTCGTGTCGCCTTAAATGAAGGACAAAATTCCCTTCAATTTTGCTATTAAATCATTCTATTCCACATCATATGATTTAGCTTAAAGCTTTTACATGAACCATATTTGTGTCCATACAGTTAACTTATTATATTAATTAAAACTGAGTTTGTGGTGTCCCAGTTTTACCAGTGCACATTATTATGTAGCATTACACATGTATGATTGAAAACATTTGTCATTATATTCTTGTATTTGCATACAAATGGGAGGGTTCACCCACAAGGCTGGTGTCCCATTCCATACTGTAAATGATACCTCTACTCCAACTATTACATTGTTAATAGCTCTGTCAGAAAAGGGATTATATAATTCACGTATCATGACACAAAGTTACACCAAGAAGTTCCATGGTCCAAATTGCACGGTCAATTGTACCTAACTATGCGCTGTATATGCTTACTTTGAAAAAGAAATCTAATCTTTATTTCAAGTTTTATAATATAGTTTCTTTTAATCCAACCTCAACATCACTGATATAGAAACCATATTTTTATGTATTGTCTTTTCAAATATGTGCATTGCCAATGATGTGCAAACCTCAAATGATGTGCCAACCTAAAGGGCTCGATCTTTTTGCGAAGCTGCATGTTAAATTATCGTGGAGAGGGGTAAATGAGGGTTCAATGAGGAATGCATGACCTTAGACCTCAGACCTTGGAGCTAACTATTGGTCAGGTGACTAGCTGGTAGATCAGAAATGGCGTGCCATGGAGCGCCTGCCCAGTCGAGCAGTAGTGAGAGAGGATGGTATTTGGGGGAGTGCGGGTGGGGGGGAGGCGCAGCGATGCATTTGGAGAAGAGATGGGCCATCTTGCGTCCATATGGCATGTACAGGGTCTCATCTTGAACTAAGCGCAACATTAAATGTGTGGAGTGGAAAACGATGCAGCCGTAGTGACAGGAAGTCATATGACCCCACTGACTAATATACTGACTGCATATTTCTAAAAAGCTATGTGTAATTGGGCATCCTCCCCACAGCGCATGCTCCATTTCGCAGACTCATTTACCATCCCTGCCTCCAATAGCGGAAGTTGACATTCACTACGTTGCTATGACGTATAGGGGAAAACCCATGTACGCACGGTTCAGTTTGAATCCGGCCGAACAACTCCTTCAGTGTTGCACATGAGCGAACTACTTTTCATAAGCTCTGTCCAGATAAACAGGGAAAATAATCTCCAGATAATTCTCTTTAACTCTAGGTCAACAGAGGTATTATGCAGACTTGAAAAGTAATCGAAATGTTCGGCAAACATCTATTTTACTATATGTCACTTCCGGCGATGCGCGCGAAGGCCCCGAATCCGGTCCAAAAATCTGACTGGTGGCTGGGGTATTATTAGACCCCCAGCGAGGTGGTTGGTAATTGGGGTGGTTTAACATGTTTAATCGGAAATGACGTATCGGTGCGCATGCACAGTCGAGTAGTGGTAGAGAAAGATGACATTTTATGGGTATACAGAGGTACGTTTAGGTGATTTAGGGACTATCCTTGATCCAAATAAAGCGTGCAGTGTCTTAATTGTCTTGAAGCTTTCTTGATGTAGACTGATTAGCGTGGTCATGTGGCTTCTTGTCCACCACCACTCTTTACCACCACTCTTTTAATTTTGTGGTGTTGAGTTGACCGGAAATAACTTCATGGTGCGCATGCGTATTCTAGGAGTAGGAGATAACGATGTCATGTCGGGGTACGCAAAGGCGTATTTCGATGATCTAGGAGTGATAATTGGACCAAATGGGTCGTGGTGGGGATCATCTGCAAGCCTCCGGGGTGTGGTTGTAATCGGAGGTTACGTCATGGTGCGCATGTGCACTCGAGGACGGCATTTTATGAGCACGCATGGGTGCATCTGGGCAATCTTGGCTCCATGTGGTCTAATTGGTCCTGTAGGGTACCGTCTAGATGCGCTCTGGGTGTAGAATACGATGGGAGTGGTTTCGATGGGAAATGGCGTCAAGGTGCGCTCGATGAAATTTTTGAGGGTGCGCAGGGGTGTGTTTGGGCGATAGAAGAGTCATCCTGGGTCTCAATGGACATTGGTTCTCGACTTGTATAATCGGACAGTGTGCTAACCATGTTGGGACTGTGATGGTATTCTGATGTTATCAATATTAGTGTGTGTGGGGGGGGGGGGATGCGATCGTAACGTGATTTGACTAGGATATGGGCCATGTAATGCAGTGGGTGCTCGTTGTTACGTGACACACTCATGCATGTTATTGTACAAGGGTGGGTGTAGGGAATACCGTGGACGATAAAAATGTAGTGAGCAGAGCATGATGGGTTTATCTAGCCTGGCAGAGTTACCTACCCCTCAATGCTTAATTTTATGCAGTGACGCTGTAACGCTGGGATGGAATTCATCTACCCCCCCCGCTCGCACACACACCTATAACCAGGTCCTATGTCTTAATAACATCCCGCAATCAGATGGAAGAGAAAGAGTGATGAGAAACAACAAGCATATTGCGTATTACACATTTTGTGATCCCGCGTTGGATGTGCTTACAACACAGCAAGGAAGCAATCAGAGATTGCTCAACTGTATGCCCCCCCTTTCCGCTTTAATCCGACACTGCCCCGCCATTGTTCTGTTCTGTATTGGTCGGTGGAGGCCTAATTTGGATAATTATAAAATTTTTGTTTCAGTCACTTTTATCGGCATGTCTCACATAATACATATTCCAAGTATCGACCAACAAGTAATATTACAATGTTTTGATGCAAGATGGTCGCCAGGGCTATCGCCAAATTCGAAAATGTGACCTGGTTATGAGACCTACATTCCTTGGGAGTATATTGTGGTGAAATTATGAAGGGATTAGTGAACTTTGAATTTTGCACCCAATTCATTCTTTTTGGGGCAATTTCATACTTCAGGACCTATGTGGTCTGGAATGTAGAATAACAATTTTATAGCCATTTCCCCAGTCCAATTCGGTTATGGACTGAGATCCAGCCTGAACAAAATAAATATATTCCATTCACTTAGGTTTGATTAACAAAGGGCCAGAACTCTTGAAAATATAACCGAAAGCAGAGAAACTTCACACTGCACAACTATGGGACATTGACCACATATCATGCAAATTCCATACTTGTCCATTCAAAATTAACCAAGACCCAGCCCAGACAAGTCCCAATTCACAAAGATTTCAAGAACAAAGGGCCATAACTCTTGAAAATATACGCGAAACGCGGAGAAACTTCACGCTGCACAACTACAAGGCACTGACCACATATCCTGCAAATTCCATACTTGTCCATACAATATTAACCGAGATCCATCCCGGACAAGTCCCAATTCACAAAGACTTGAAGAAAAAAGGCCATAACTCTTGAAAATATACGCGAAACGTGGAGAAACTTCAAGCTGCAAAACTATAGGGCACTGACCACATATCCTGCAAATTTCAAAATTGTCCATACAATATTAACCAAGATCCAGCCCGGACAAGTCCCAATTCACAGAGATTTCAGGAACAAAGGGCCATAACTCTCGAAAATATAAGTGAAATGGGGAGAAACTTTACGCTGCACAACTGTGGGGCACTGACCACATATCATGCAAATTTCATACTTGTCCATACAATACTAACCAAGATCCAACCCGTTCAAGTCCCATTCACAGAGATTTCAGAAAAAGGACCATAACTCTTGAAAATTATACCGGAATTCGATAAAAACTCTACGCTGGACAACTGGCCACTGAGTTACTGGCCACATTCCATGCAAGTTTCAATCCTGTCCATCAAATATTAACCGAGATATCGGGCGGACAAGAAATTCGGACGGACAGACGGACGGACGGACAAAGCGATCGCTATATGCCCCCCCCCCTCTAATTAGAGGGGGGGGGCATAATTAATGTATCCTATTGCCCTGTATCAGACGAAAGTTCGGCTGGTCTTGTCCAATCAAAAGCCACCCTTAGAGAAACTGCCCTTGTGTTGCATCAATCTTCGGTCATACTTGCTCGTTCGTATTGAACAGCCGTCCGTTCAATCCATAAAAAAATTGTCCACAACTACTCCAAAGCTCACACTCCGAACTTCCCATTTTCTCCTATTTTGCGACAGCGTATGCGCAGGTTGACGTGACCGGTCAACATCACCATCCCAGTTCAATACGAGATTCAGTGCGACCAATTAATTCGGACCACGAATGGCTCATCTATACCCCAAAACGTCCAAACCAGGTCTTCCTGATGATAGAGCACCATGACTTTCCCAGCGAAATGTCAAACAACGGTCCCCAAGACCCCTCTCGTCGTATTTTACAGCATCAGCCAAATCGATCCAATACCCACTCCCTAACATTTGCTTCATAAGAAAAATTTCATGGGTTCATGTACAGTCCATCTTTCCTGATGTTCTGCATTAAAGTCGCTTGGGAGCAAATGGAAGTCAGCTGTCCTCTGACCGGAGTTACCTCGTCCATGTCTCTAGTACCTCAACTTTCCATAAAATGCCACAGAAACCACCACAAGATCCGACTTCTGGTGACATTTTCATATAGAATGGTGAGAAAGGGTTTTTCCCCCAGCTGACCCTGGCGACCGACCAAGGCCGAACGGCATGCAGGTGAATTAATATAATCCATGTTGAAATATGGAATATTTTCTACTGCCGACACAAGAAAAATGAAGTCACCATAACAAAATTGTCTCGATACTTTTCATATGAACGACACCATGCTGGAAAGAGAGGTGTTGGCGGTACTTTATTATGTGAGGTGCTTAATTTTTTTTTTAATTTACGAGAAATTTGTTATATATAGCATCGTAATCTACCAGGGGTTTGACAGAGACAAGATAGAAGATAACTGTGCGTAAAGGACAATTTTATTGACAACTTTACAGCACATGATAGGCTGTTTTTACAATGGTTACCATCCAGCCAGACAAATACACAACATATGGCATAAAAATATAACATTCTCATCATCAAAGGATCTGTTTAAAATCTTAAAGCTAAAACATTCAATATTCTCTGGGGGTCATTAATGAACACTTACAGTTCAGTTGATGAATTAGTTAACATAGAACTTTGGTATACCATAGGTTATAACTGAAACGAAAAGTTTGATGATGATATATATCTATAGAGAGAAATGTGTATCAGATATATATCCATATACATATCATATACAAACAGCTAATACTCTCCAAATCAGAAATGTAGAAGATTTGAAATTTGTTAATAATAATGATGAATTAACATAGATCTCTGATTATCAATCTAGTTCAGCCGCATGTCAATTCCCCGGTTGAACCACAGAATTTGGATTCTTGTTTGGCAAAATATGGGATCTAATACGGTGATCTTTCCTTGACTGCTTCATTATAGCACATACAGCACCATGAAATTTGAATATGTTTACATGAAGTTTATACAGAATAATTTACATAGTCACAATCACTATACTAATGATATTGGTACAGACACATTTGCAGATGACTAACAGTTGTGCCGTTTGTGACAATGATTTTTTCTCAATCTGAAGAGAATGTACTCTCCTTAGGCAAACTTTATAAGGAAAGTGATGAGAATTCTGCCCCATAAACACTGGGGAAATAATTTCCTTGAAAGCTCGACTCCTCCTGAAATGGTCTCCGACATAATGGATAGCTCAGTGATGCCCGTTTCAGGATAGCTATGGTGGGGCATTTCTCAATACTGTGAGATCAGTGCCCCGGTGTCGAGTCATTCCTCAGCTGTGGTTGCTGGAAAAATGCTGGATAGCTCATATTTTCTGAAACCATTAATCATAAACAATAAAATAATTTGATTGTGTATGATTGTATATTTAAGTCTTGTTTATCAGACACTGTGTAGTTTTAGCTTCATGGAAGACCGAAACCCGAAGCTGTTGTTGCAGCGCTTAATCTGCATGCAGAGCTGTTACGAGTAGTTCAAAATTGAAGTGTTCACTTTCGGGCTGCCGTGAAGCTAAAATTGGACAGTTTCTAATAAACAAGCACTGAATATAAAGGTAAGTTCATAGGGAATCAAATTATTCGTTATTTTTTTGTGACTAAAGGATTTGAAAATATGAGCTGTCCAGCAGATTTCAAACAAATATGACTGGTGAATGCCTTGGCGCGGAGCCTTGATCTCCAGCAGTATAGAGAAAGGCCCACTGGAGCTAGCTTCAAGAGTGGCTGGTATTACTAGGAGATTGTCTCTTGCTGGTACCAGCAGACATTATACACAGACCCATTGTACACTCCAAATCACCGGCTCTAATTATATCACCTTCAATTTAAAAATGATTCTACAAATGTATGTTACAGTCTAATTTAAAAACAGGAAATACAGGAATTTTATTCCAGCTCTCATAATGAACATGCCTGATGATAATTTCTGAACACAAACCTAACCCAACGGAACTCTGTACGTTAATTATATGCAGTCAATTTGACAAATTCATAATTCCACTCTGAAGCCAATTCATTATGTAAATTTTACCCTCCTACATAATTACATGTATAATTATCACAACCTTGGGGACTGACAGAGGTTGAATATATATAATATAATAGTGTGCTTTGCAGTAGACCTCAGCATAAAGATACTCTGCAGTAACTAACTAACAACGGTTTAACCAAGAAATATCATACATATATATATATATGAAATACTGATAAAAGTTTTAGGTGTATATTCACCTGGCTTTTCAGCCCATGTAGCATACCGTAACACAAGAAATGAAATAAGTGCCTAGTGTACCTTTCATAAATATTGCAAAACAGGCAAGCAGAATTATAGAACAGGTAATCTAAGGAAAGGATATGCATCCATACTTTCACAATTTTACAATGGTAGATATAGACCACAGTAGGACTCATACTTATGAAAAACGTGGTCATTAATTCTTAAAAATGAAGTTCTATTCATAACATCCAATTAGTGGAAATACAGGAATTTTATTCCAGCTCTCATAATGAACATGCCTGATGATAATTTCTGAACACAAACCTAACCCAACGGAACTCTGTACGTTAATTATATGCAGTCAATTTGACAAATTCATAATTCCACTCTGAAGCCAATTCATTATGTAAATTTTACCCTCCTACATAATTACATGTATAATTATCACAACCTTGGGGACTGACAGAGGTTGAATATATATAATATAATAGTGTGCTTTGCAGTAGACCTCAGCATAAAGATACTCTGCAGTAACTAACTAACAATGGTTTAACCAAGAAATATCATACATATATATATATATGAAATACTGATAAAAGTTTTAGGTGTATATTCACCTGGCTTTTCAGCCCATGTAGCATACCGTAACACAAGAAATGAAATAAGTGCCTAGTGTACCTTTCATAAATATTGCAAAACAGGCAAGCAGAATTATAGAACAGGTAATCTAAGGAAAGGATATGCATCCATACTTTCACAATTTTACAATGGTAGATATAGACCACAGTAGGACTCATACTTATGAAAAACGTGGTCATTAATTCTTAAAAATGAAGTTCTATTCATAACATCCAATTAGTGATCTCTATAGTGATCTCCAACAACCTCTCCAGCACTACTCAAGAGTCTTATTCTGAAAATGATTGAGTATCGAATAAATTTCTAAATAGCACTAATATAATTACACTTTTTGATCGACAAAATGACACCAAAGAAAATTGTTGTGACCATGTGTATGATAAAATATACACAGAAACTACATGGAGAACCATGTATATAAAAAGAAAACAGCAAATAAATAGGTCAACTTCCATTGAACACTTCCAGCAGACAATCTAGCCAACTTCCATTGAACATAGCCAATCTGGCCAGCTTCTGTAAAACACAACCAACTAGCCAACTTTCAAGGAAGACAGCAATTATAGTCAACTTTCGTTGAGCATTTCTAACAGCAGCACCCAAATGCAGCAAGGGGGCATTCAAGCATTATGTACGCAGCGAGGGTGGGAGGGGTCTAAAATTCATGATTTTTTCCTATGTACGCTGGTTAAAATTTTGCTTATGGTAGGGGGGAGGGGGGTCAAAAATTCAACTGTTTTCGCGTATGTATTACTTGAATGGTCCCCAGATATATATGTATAGAAGTTCTTCAAATTTTCAAAGCAAGACTTGTAGTGTCAATGCTTACAAAGAAAGCTCTGTAACAAAAGAAAAAAGAAAGAAAAAAAGACGACTGAGGAACAAGTATACTTTGGCTTGAAACATTGTGAGAATATGGCGAAGTGAAGTTGGTATTGAGTTGGCTGATAACCCATGACCAGGCGTGTTTATCTCTCTCTGTACCGATAGTTTCGACAGTTCAAAACCAGTATGAACACTGTCAAGAACACAAATGTTCTTGACAGCGAAAATATACTTTTCCTCGTCTTTGTAATTTCAAAGACGATACTCCAATCTTTCCAGCAAGACGTAATATGATGAAAATATTAGTCTAGACATTTTCTATTGTACCGATACGGTACAGAGAGGGTTAAAGTTCATAATAAGCATGGTTTATAATCAAATTAACACACTTTGACCCAGTGACCCGGAAGACAGGAGTCAATCTCGGTCAGTTTGCCTTCTGCCCTGTGACCATGTATGTATGATGTCAATTCAATGAACCTTTATATATCATTCTTGAGATATGGTGGTAATGAGTGAATGAATATACAATGACCTGGTGACCCGGAAGAAATGGGTCAATCTTGCCTACTTTAAATATGCCTCTGCTCCATATGACAACATGTGTGAATGTGTTGTGTAATATATAGTGACCCTAGTCACAGTCGTTCTTGAGATATGGTGAGAATGAGAAAAGAAAGACTGACAGACATACATGATGACAATCTCACAAGGCCAATTCAGGACGAGGGGTAAAAAAAATGGAAGGGTGGCAAAATATATGCTCCTCAATTACAATGACGGACTATAATGCTATCTGAAATAGCCATGAAGTTGGTAGCAGCTTCAAGATGTGTGGCATGACAACATTACTAGGGAAATACAATATTTTCTCTCAATTCTCTGTAAATATAAACATAGAATGGTAGTATACAGCTAATAAATATTCTTGAACAGAATGGATTTCTCACGAAGTCATATTTATATTATGCAAACTAGCTTTCTAACACACGCAACACACAAATTTACAATACAAGCATGAGTGACCAACACACTTTAATTGACCGACACTCTAGATCGTCTAACATGTATTTTACACTCATAATAGTTTTTCATTTGAATCTTAGTTACTAAAACTGCAGAAGTACATATAAATTCAATAACAAATGCATTATACAGTAAATTTTTAGCACTTCTACGCAGTCTATATAGCGACTGATGGAAAGACAAAAACAGTAAATTTTTCATCCCCAAAGATCAACGAAGTTAAGGTTTATAACCGTAGCATGAATAGCAAGGTAAATGGATTGGCAACTGATATGTATCTACCTGTCTTAAGCACTATAATATATGCAATAGACAAATATGGCACTAAGTACAATAAAACATAATATGAAAGAATTTGCGGACACCAAATTTTACCCCATTCGAAAATGCGTTCTCGACAAGAAATGTAAAAGGCAATTAGTTAATTCTCTTTTGTTGAAGTTCTTGGACCCACCTCAAATATACCCAACTTCAACAAACCCAGATGTTAGTCAACAGAAACTGTTTGAGTGGGAAATCGGATACATTTGAATCATGCGAGTTCCATCAATTTTATTCAAACAATATATTTCTCACGAGCAGATCTCAGATAGGCTAGCCTACATATTGCCTGTGGTACTGAGTGTAGACTGGTTGCCTTTTCTGTATATCCATGCAGTGGATCGGTATAGATCAGTCAGATTCTGATGCCAATATGGACTGAATTCAAATTCCTGAAGAAATTGTTACTGGCACCTAGATCTGACAATGGCTTCAACAACCAAATATTGTAAAATCTGGAAAAGCCAAAAACATTCCTATCAACATTTTTTCAATTACCGAGTCTGATAAGCCATGATTTGAAGAGTCATAGCAGGGTTCACAACCAGGATTTTTTTTATAAAGAATGAGTAAGGGAAAATCATTCAGAATGTGTATAAAGATTTGTCATCAAAATACTTCAGTGTACTTTTTAATACTAGGGGCCTAGAAGGGCTTCTCTGGAAGACAAATATGGGAATATATCTTAACTGTTAGCATAATATAATAATGGTCAGGATTCTGCACAAGCAGGAGCGAGAACGATAGGTGGGCTCTTCAATTTTCACGCTCCGCTTACTGAACCAGAAGATCTGGGTATAAGATAAACAATCAAGGGGAGTGGTGTAGTATAAAAAACATCGAAGTTGTATTCTTTGTGAAACTGGACTTTCCTTGATATTGCTCTTTCTGTAACGAGGGTACAGTACTCAAATGAATGAATATATTTTTTTATCCAATATCCGCTTAGTTGCTGTGTTTACTCCACTTTACTTAAAAGTCATTGACTGAGAATTGCACTGGAATGTCGATCCATTTTGGTTGGTAGTTGAGGCCGTAACAAAGGGGCCCTGGTCTGGGATGTACAGATATCCAAATTAATGTGGGGCCAGTCCAGATTGAATCAATTGTAGCAAATTTGGGGCCTGACCAGTATGTATTCTTAGCGGCGAATTTGGGGCCTGTCCAGGATTTTTCCTTAGTGGCGAATTTGGGGCAGTCCAGGTTTGACAATTTGGGGCCTGCCCAGGATTTTTCCTTAGTGGCGAATTTGGGGCAGTCCAGGTTTGACAATTTGGGGCCTGCCCAGGATTTTTCCTTAGTGGCGAATTTGGGGCAGTCCAGGTTTGACAATTTGGGGCCTGCCCAGGATTTTTCCTTAGTGGCGAATTTGGGGCAGTCCAGGTTTGACAATTTGGGGCCTGTCCAGGATTTTTCCTTAGTGGGGAATTTGGGGCAGTCCAGGTTTGACAATTTGGGGCCTGCCCAGGATTTTTCCTTAGTGGCGAATTTGGGGCAGTCCAGGTTTGACAATTTGGGGCCTGCCCAGGATTTTTCCTTAGTGGCGAATTTGGGGCAGTCCAGGTTTGACAATTTGGGGCCTGCCCAGGATTTTTCCTTAGTGGGGACTTTGGGGCAGTCCAGGTTTGACAATTTGGGGCCTGCCCAGGATTTTTCCTTAGTGGCGAATTTGGGGCAGTCCAGGTTTGACAATTTGGGGCCTGCCCAGGATTTTTCCTTAGTGGCGAATTTGGGGCAGTCCAGGTTTGACAATTTGGGGCCTGCCCAGGATTTTTCCTTAGTGGCGAATTTGGGGCAGTCCAGGTTTGACAATTTGGGGCCTGCCCAGGATTTTTCCTTAGTGGCGAATTTGGGGCAGTCCAGGTTTGACAATTTGGGGCCTGCCCAGGATTTTTCCTTAGTGGCGAATTTGGGGCAGTCCAGGTTTGACAATTTGGGGCCTGCCCAGGATTTTTCCTTAGTGGCGAATTTGGGGCAGTCCAGGTTTGACAATTTGGGGCCTGTCCAGGATTTTTCCTTAGTGGGGAATTTGGGGCAGTCCAGGTTTGACAATTTGGGGCCTGCCCAGGATTTTTCCTTAGTGGCGAATTTGGGGCAGTCCAGGTTTGACAATTTGGGGCCTGCCCAGGATTTTTCCTTAGTGGGGACTTTGGGGCAGTCCAGGTTTGACAATTTGGGGCCTGCCCAGGATTTTTCCTTAGTGGCGAATTTGGGGCAGTCCAGGTTTGACAATTTGGGGCCTGCCCAGGATTTTTCCTTAGTGGCGAATTTGGGGCAGTCCAGGTTTGACAATTTGGGGCCTGTCCAGGATTTTTCCTTAGTGGCGAATTTGGGGCCAGTCCAGGTTGTACATGTATCCTTAGTGACAATTTTGGGCGTCCAGAATGTACATATATTTTGACTATGCAGTCTTTTTTATATAAATCCTCTGTCATTGACCTGTTATTTACCCCGTTAGCGGGATCACGGTATAAGTTCTTATATAGTCAGTGTAATCAAGATTAGAGAAGTGATTACACTCGAGTTATTTTCCCCATTAGTGTGATCAAGACTGTCAGCATCATACCCTGTTAAGTGTGAAGGCACGTCACTATTTGTTTATGCTTCAGCAGTTTACTTTGTGTTTAAAACACACCACTCCACTGTTTACATCTTCCAGTTATCAATATTGGAGATCAGCATCTTTTAATACAATATATGTAATCAATCTAAAAAACTTGAATGTTTATATGGCTATGTACACGTAACTATGGCAATGGGGCTCATGTAAATGCAGGAGAGAAGAACTTCACAGAAGTACATGTACATTTGTACAAGGTGTAAGCTTATCTGATTAATTAAAAAGTGGATAAAAAGCTAAAATGGAATGAAAACGGGACTATTTTTCCAAAATATAGTAAGAAATAAATAAATAAATTCGCCTCTCATTGATCTGCTACTTGTAAATAACTCCAGTCATTCTTGGAAACTATCACTTCAGGCAAAGTTACAATACACTAATATTTCTACTGTGACAGATTTGACCTTAAATATATGGGAAACAGTTTCTGGCTTTACCAATAGAGGTATATGTAAAACATTTCCCATCTTCTTCCACTAAAAAGGTTCTTAGCAACATAAAAATGTGCAACGATTATGGAGATAGGTCTTCAACAACAAATTCAAAACAAACTTAATAATTAGACCTACATGGACATGTATAATATAAGCAGTGATTCATATTTTGATTTCAATTATTATCATATAATTACCAATAAGCACCAAATGAAAACTTGAAACTCTTGTGTTATATATCATATATATACAAGCAAGAAAAGTTTCAGCCACAAATACCTTTTTGCCAGCAACCAACTCACAATACATGTATATTGTCTGCTGAATTTCAGCGTACATAATCAAAAGGATCTGTTCAACAGGTACATCTAATGGATCAAGACACAAGGCCCCCAAGAAACACAGTAGCAATAGACCATTTGCTGGTTTAGTGATCCGCAGCGATCGTCTGGTGAAGACAGACCATAACCCAGGCATGTTCTCCATAACGGCCCAGGTTAAAGGACGGGAGAAATGAGCAATAATGCTGATTATTCGAAAACGGAAGGAAATATATCAAATAAAATTGTCATATACCAAACCTAGTATTTGTTCACATTTTAGTTGTATATCACCAAGAATTAAATATTTTTGTTCAGTCATTTTCAATTCATCAGCATTTTTGCTCATTTCTCCCAGTGTTTAACCTAGGACCTTATGGGGCACACGCCTGGTGTACAGCCTGCATTTTCACCCGACTGTCTGCACTGGTGCATGACAATCGCTAAACCTGCAAATCGTAAAAACATTCTCTCCTTTGTAGGAACAACCATCAAATTACACAATTGTTGATATCTGCAGCTGCAGTACACTCTATGGCATCAAGTAATTCACAGTCTAAAACGCCTTCTGCAATGTCAGAATTTCACGACTTATTCTGAAGCATCTGCTGTAAAACAGGACAACCTTTGTCTTTGACTTCACCACTGTTGCTGCCATAGTTTTCACCACTTACCTCTGTAACCCCACCCACCACCTCCACGGAGGTGGCACTGTCTCGGGGATTGCAGAGAGGGGCACAGGTCTCCATATCATACACCTCATCCCCGTTCTGCACTGGAGGTGGAGTTATACAAGAAACTACTTCATGGTCTCTCGGACCACACTGTTCGAGACCAGCATCAGAGTTCTCCAAATTTAATTCTGACATGCTACATGTTCCTGAAATCGAACCAGACTCCGATGCTGTCTGACCTAAGCGAAGCTGTTTAGGTTGCGACAAATTGCCAATGACGATGCAGTCCGAGTTCCTCTTCTGAGGGGACAAGGATGTCACTTCGGCTTTAGATACTGGAACTATGTCGGAGAACCCTTCGGTGTCGGGTTTAGTATCTGTGACTATTGGTGTCAACCTTTCATTTTCTGGAGAACGATTTTCTTCATTATTCCCACTCTCAATGGATTTCCTCTTGTTTTCATCGGACTGCATCTCGTCCGAGTTTCCTGCAAGTAGACCAATCGGACTGCAGTTCTGACCAGTAGGAGGCATGCTGGCACTGTTCCTTGACGGCTGGTTGTCGTTTTCCATGATGTCCATCAACTCTGCCTCATTCCGGACGATCCACATGTTCTGTCCCACTGAAATTATCTCCACTTGTCTGTTTCCAAACAACAACATGTGCTTTTGATAAGGAGGTTTCTGCGTGACATCTAACTCACACGATTCTCTCTTCGGAACCATCTCTGAGTCCATGTTAGTTTTCTCCCCATGAAGTCGCAGGGAGGACACGGAGAGGATTTCAGGACGGTCTGGCGAGTTGCCACTCATTCTCACTGTTTCTGGTTTTCTCTGTATACCTTTTGGAGGAGGGGATATCATGAGAGTGTGCTGTTCTGAATGTGGAACATGCAAATGAACCATTTCTTCCTCTGTAACATGCAACCGTTCCGCTTCACTTTTGTGCATCTTGGAACTGAGTCTGTCCCTTCTGGCCTTGCTCCTGTGGTCGGATCGCCTGACTTGCCGTTCAGATCGTTTCTCGCTTTTTCCCTCTTTGTGTCCGCTTCTGAGTAAGGCTTCTGTCTTGTGATTGGACAAATCTAGTGGCGTTCCAGTTCCTGAGACTGGAGGTTCCACGATGCAAGGGGACGGGAAATTGGGCCAACCTCGAAAATAGCTCATGACCGGAACGTTGCCAGCTGGTAATCTGCCAGCCGTGGCAGCCACATTAGCCAGTGCGGCAGTCCCAAGTCCCCGATCAGGCAAACTGTAGTCATAGTATACTGCACCAAACTTGTCCACACTCATGCCCGAAGTAGGTCCATTCTTTCCAGCAGAAGCAGCAGCTGCCGCCACATTTGGCAGACGTCCGACTGCCGTCGCTAGCTTTTGAGCAATTAAGCTTCTCGACGAGTTACTATTCATGGATTTTTCCTGCATGCTGGCAGATCTTTGTCTCGAGGGAGATGGACGGGATGTAGCTGGGTTCAATGACACAGAAGCTTGGCTTTCTGATAAACTTCTCAATGAAATAGGACCACCACCAACTGGTGAGGCGGCCATTGGTGATGTTAATGATGGACTGGAAGAGGTGCTTTGTGACCAGCTAGAAGACATGCAGGTTAATCTGTGGCTTTGAAGGCTCTCCGCTTCTTTGGTTGACGGCAGTTGAAGCTTGCTGGCAGAACTTGCAGCTCCCACAGGGGAATGGGGTGGTAGTGTGCTCCCAACTGAGCAGGACACTTTACTCTGACTGGCTCTTTCCTCCTCCGCTCTCATCGCCATCAACTGACTCACTTTAGCTGCCAGAGTGGCTCGAACCATTTCAGAATTCTTCCGACCTGGACTGAGATCTGGTTTGGGTGACAAAGAGATCTGTCCTTCAAGAGAGTCTTGGGATTTACAATCCTTGCGATCCATTGTTTCGCCCTTCACTATTACGGTCTCGGGAGTTGAATGACTGCACCCGACCGATGCTGTAGACTGTTTCTGTGGAGAAGCCATCATTTTCAAGTGCTGGGTTTGATCCCCTTGTGGGCTGATTGCTCTTTTCTCAGACTCTGGTGAGGCGGATGTTCTTATCTTACCACCTTCACCACCATGACTGCTGGACGTTGATGACAACGATTCTCTACCTTGTGACTTGGCTGCTCGTTTCTCCTGATGGGCGAAATTCTCTTGACCACCATCCAGAGGAATGGGATTCTGGACGGCAAACAGTCCTGCCCGAGCAGCCATGCTGAAGGCAGGATGAATACCTTGTGGGGTCATCGCGATTCCTGGTTTGTGCGTGGAGGCCGGTGGACCTGTTCCCTCTGACCTATATGACGGATACTGTTCTTGGTACTGTTCTATCATTCTGGACATCATTACACTGTTCTCCCCATCTGAGTCGTCTCCATAAGCTCCCTGGAATTGTAGAAAATAAACGAATATTTTACATTAATCATTCTCAGAATTGAAGTCCAAACAGGAAAAGGTTTAAAGAATGCAAAAACTTAAAGTGTAACTGTGGCACTTGTGTAAGTGTATGTCACATTGAAGATAACGATGTGAATAACGAAACGTAGTAAAGGTTTCCCCCAACATTTCACTCGTATTCTGTCTCAGAGGATTCAAAGGCAGCTTTCTACAGTGGGAGAGAAATATGCACTGCCCCTTTTGACGTCAGAGATGTTAATGATGTTAATGAGCATCCTGCACTGTCTGCAGGATGTCACAGAAGTGCAGAGAATGGAACAGTTTCATAACAATGTTGCATTGCAACATGGTTTATTGTTCCTTAATGTAACAGCCTAGGACATCTAGTCAGGTTATCTACAGGTGGATAGGAACAGCAGGATTACACAAAAACTATTCAACATGGAACAATATTACATCCATGTACAGTTTTAAAGGATGCCTGCATGAAGATGTGTACAGCAAGAGTTGTCGCCCTTGTTTCACGACACCAGGACACCTCCAGGCCGGTACTCACAGTTAGGTGGGCATTTTGGGGTGTAAATCCATCCCAACCAGAATAAAAGAAGAACAAGCTGAGTAGCTAGCAGGTCCTCCGCCAAGTAGCCTGTTTGAGAGCATACAGCATATACGCTTCCAACATCTCCTTAAATATAACTTGGAAAGTTGATATGTGTATGTGGAAAGAGACGTTCATCTGGAATTGTTGAGACAATTTGAGGAGGTTTGGAAAGCAGTAATGGGTAGTGTAACACTGGAATGTAAGTCTGTAGTTGTATATGGATTTGTGGATGGTGAGGTTTATAAATCGATGAGTGGAATAGATCAAGATATCGTGTTCACAACACAGATGGGTACAATATGGGTGAGTGAAATCCAAGATGGTCAATGACAGCCATCTTGGATTACATACTACCTCAATGAAAATCAATACCAATCGCTGTCTAACTGATGCGAAGCACCGTCTCGGATTTGAAGTTGATTGGTCAAATTGTTGTCGAGATATCACGTTCACAAGATCCGAGACAGATGGAATCCAATATCGTCAATGGCAGCCATCTTGGATTATGTACCTCAGTGAAAACCAATACCAATGGCCATCTAACTGATGTGAAAAACCTTCCCAAGTTTGAAGTCGATTGGTTGATTTGTTTTTGAGATATCGTGTTAACAAGATGTGGAACGGAGTGAATCCAATATGGTCCATGGCAGCCATCTTGGATTACGTATCTCAGTGAAAATCAAAACCAATGGCCGTTTAACTGATGCGAAGCACATTCTCAAGTTTGAAGTGGATTGGTCAAACTGTTGTCGAGATATCGCGTTCACAAGATGTGGGATGGACAGAATCCAATATGGTCAATGGCAGCCATCTTGGATTACGTACCTCAGTGAAAATCAATACCAATGGCCGTCTGATGTGAAGAACCTTCCCAAGTTTGAAGTCGATTGGTTGAATTGTTCTCGAGATATCGCGTTCACAAGATCTGGGACGGATGGAATCCAATATGGTCAATGGCAGCCATCTTGGATTACGTACCTCAGTAAAAATCAATACCAATGGCCGTCTGACTGATGTGAAGAACCTTCCCAAGCTTGAAGTTGATTGGTGGAATTGTTCTTGAGATATCGCGTTCACAAGATGTGGGACGAACAGAATCCAATATGGTCGATGGCGGCCATCTTGGATTACGTACTTCAGTGAAAATCAATACCAATGGCCGTCTAACTGATGTGAAGCACCTTCTCAAGTTTGAAGTCGACTGGTCGAATTGTTCTTGAGATATCGCGTTCACAAGATGTGGGACAGACAGAATCCAATATGGTCGATGGCGGCCATCTTGGATTACGTACCTCAGTGAAAATCAATACCAATGGCTGTCTAACTGATGTGAAGCACCTTCTCAAGTTTGAAGTCGATTGGTCGAATTGTTCTCAAGATATCGCGTTCACAAGATGTGGGACGGACGGACGGACGGACGGACGGAGGGACGGACGGAAGGACGGACGGAAGGACGGACGGCTAGCATTTCCAAGTCCTCCCACCACTTCGTGGCGGAGGACAATAAAAGGGTGATAAAGACCTAAAGAATTATTCTGAAGCATCAAAAGAGCCAAGGCTTCAGGTGCAGCAAAAACATTCATGAGGAACAGTGCACAGGTTTAGCAAATTTTTCAACCAAAGCAGCCAGCATTTAGCATCAAACCATCAGTCAAAGGGGAAGAACTCTTGCTCATATTATAAGCCTGGAAGTTAAAAGCTTTTGTTGAGAGAATAGGCACCAAATTCATTCGGCATTTATCTAAAGGGTATAATCCAACTATACTAGATTTACCAGAATTTGGGATCACTGTAAGCATGTTGGTCATATTGTGAGGAACAGTGTAGAGGGTCCGCAAATTTTTCTAACAAAGGGGCATGAAAACATTCAAGGGGAACAAATCTTGCTCATAAATAAGCCTAGAAATCAAAATATTTTGTTGGGAAAATAGGTCCCATATCGATTCAACATTTATCTAAAGGGCATGATCCAAATATACCAGATTTACCAATAAGGATCTTTGTCAGTATATTGGTCATAAACTGGCGCATAAAGTAACCTTTTCTTGGCTGTCATATTATTTTCACAATCTGAGATGTTGGGACAAAAATTGTAGGGAGGTGTGCCTTACATCATCGAGATCCCCGGAGGATCCGAAGTCGAGGCGTCTCTGCTGTAGTGCTTTGTCACGGATGATCCGATTGATTGAACTGATACTGGGGATGTTCTTCTCATTACAAATACCGTCACCGAGTAACCTGGATAAAATACAACAGAAATTATACCCCTAATGTAGTTATGCTAGCTCAAACATCACAAGCCTAACAGACAAATGCCCTTTATGCATAAATAGACTGCTCCACAAGCATGATAATGCATATACGCCGTGTGAGATCGGCCTAAACGGAAGTGAGGGGGATCATTTTGGTTCTGATTTCCCAACCCTGAAGCATTCCGCATTAAAATCTCTTATTCTTTTAGGAACATCAACAACTGATGAGTATGCTGTCATGATACAAAGTGATGATGCAATACTGGATGACCTGAATCTGTAGCATGTCCTGATTTTCTTTGGGCCTGAAACCAGGCATGTAAAATGTAATTGAAGGATCAATGTAGTAGAAACTCGCATTCTCTCATTGACAGAGGTGTAACCTCCTACAGTCAGTTCAACAGTCTCTGGCTGTTTTCTCTCTGAATATCTGGCTCAAAGCCTGTTTTCTCTCTGAATATCTGGCTCAAAGCCTGTTTGTGCTTGGCTATGAGCCAATCAGGTTCATACTTCATGTACGGATCAGGAGACAATGCATACAATAGCTAAGTCTGGGGTCAACAATGTGTCTAGGCCTGCAGCTTTTCAGCTGCACAAAGGCCAAGACAATAGATCCTTATACAAAGTATCCACTGCCAATCGCACTTCACTGGTGACCGCTAGTCTCACACCGCTGAACCGGCATGGGTTCGAACCCAGCTGGTCCATGTGTGAAAGTTTGTCAGTTACTTGCCGACGGGCGGTGGTTCTCTCCAGATACACCAGCTTCCTCCACCAACCAAACTGACGGTCACCATATGAGTGAAACAACCTTGAGGGTGACATTAGGCCAAACCCCCTCCCCCCTCCATTGCCAATCAGCACCATCCATTACCATATGGGGGAATAGGTGAACATGTACACTGCCCATGATGTCAAACTTGAACAGGATGTGCTAATGTTGTGTGGTGTTTTGAAGAATTTAATGTCATGCAGACTTGTTCATTCTTTTGGAAGATATATTTGATGCATTTCCCATCAATCTCATTTCAAATAACACTTCCTTTGTCAATAGTTACCTCCATGTACATAGACTGTTAAACCCACATCAGCAGCTTATAGGAATGTCGATAAGAGAATAAGTATATCAAGGTACCACAGTATTATTACCTCTGTCGGATTTCCCAGGCAAACATCTGAGGGTTTTCGGCTTTATATCTCCTGACACGGTTAACTACATCAGGGGTGGTCACCTTGGGTTTGCTGCCTCCGATCTGACCAGGGTTTATACTGCCCGTCTTCCTGTACCTGTCAACAAGATACCAAGACTAAAGATACATGGATGAATAATGTGTTTCAAAGATGAAGAGAATCTGTGCTCATTGGGTCAATTACAAATGCATTTATGTAAAGGTATAAATTTAGGAATTTTTGCCAAATCTGTACATAATTGATTCATGTACACACGTATTAAGTTCCCCGTCGGTGAAAACATTGTGACCGGAACGGTATGGTACTGTAGCGGAGACTACGTTGTCACCATAATGGTACCGTGGCGGTACCGCCATGGTACCGTTACAGTAAAGACGTAGTCACCGCTTTACCATACCGCTCCGGTTACAATGTTTTCACTGGCGGGAAACTTATGTGTGTAGAATTAACAGTGGGTTAATTTCTCTTGGTCAAATCTCTTGGTCACTAAAGTATATGTATGCATGTTTTTAATAAATAAACTGTGATCAGTTTTGAGAGTAGTGTGTGTGTCTGTGTGTGTGGGGGGGGGGGGGGGGGTGGTGGCGGCTATACTACTTTAACTGCTCTGAAATGGGGGGGAAAAAATTAGAGTATTTTGGGGGACATTTTGAGCCTATTTCAGGGCTCGAAATTGCCACAAGCCCGGCAGCCCGTGACTGGTGAATTTAGAACTTGGCTGGTTGAATTTAGTTCTAAGGCTAGCTAACCAGCCAGACTGGCTGGTTATAATTCAAGAATTTCAGCTTTGTATAATGAAATATACCAGCCCGATGGTCTGGCAAAGTTTTATGGTAAATTCATGCCCTGTATTTGCATAATAACACCTCGAGCAGGGCATCATGGGTAAATTGAAAAAAGCAGCCATGTAGATGTCACTGACAATCATCCAGGTATTGAAAGTGACCACAAACCTGTTAAGGATTTTGCTGACACAGCCATGGGATACTTGTAATTGACGACTGATCTCACACGGTCGTATGCCCTGTAAGGCCAGGCGAAGTATCTGTACTCTGAGGTGGTCAGGAAGAGGTCGACCATTGGTAAACTCCCGTCCATACTGGTTCACATTCCTTCCTCCCAGATTACACATATCTGTCATAGAAAAAAAGAAACAAATTTGAAGCATATTTCAGTATGAGCCAACACACTGGACATAAGTGCAGGACAATTTGAGCAACTCCTCCTCCCCCAATGAACAAAGTAGGTAACGGCATGTCAAATCAGGGGGCATTCAATTATTATACACAATAAATTCTGATTTTATTACTTCCCCCCCCCCCCCCACCGTGCTACATGTATATACTGTATGCAATTAATAACCTAGTGTACATGTATGTAAATTGTTTAGAAAGAACCACAACCCTCCCGTTGCATCAATACTTGAATGAACCGTCAGGGTGTTAATCAGAAATTGAAACCGGAATTCAAACTTATCAAAACAGATTGTCTACTTTCTATCTCTTCCATGCTATAAGTTTAATATGGTATTCAAATTAAAACCAGGGTCCTGAATAGCCTAACAATTGTCTTAAACATGTATTTTTTATGTAGATTTGGTCAGAACTAGAATGAAACAGGAAGCTGAAGCTAAATTCGAAAATAAAATTGATGTGAGTGAGTGAGACTATGATTGAACATAGCTTTCAACAATATTTCAGTCATAATCATGACATTTGGGTCCAGACTCCTATTTCTGTTCACACCCAGGTCCACACGTGTCCATGAGCATCACTAGCATTTTGTAAAGGGGGGGGGTCGACTATCATAGGACTTTAAGCAAGGGTCCAGGAGCCGTCTAGGCCCAGGAAGCTCTGGGGTCCTAGACGGCCGGAAATGCGCTCTAAGCATTTTCTCGGAAATAAATCTGAACATAATGTATGCAGATTTAGGGTCATATTATACAGGTCTGGGCTCAGGAAGCCCGGGGTCCTACACCACCGGAGATGCGTTCTAAGAATTTTCTCGGAAATAAATCTGAACATAATGTATGCAGATTTAGGGGCATATTATACAGGTCTGGCCCAGGAAGCTCCGGGGTCCTACACCACCGGAGATGCGTTCTAAGAATTTTCTCGGAAATAAATCTGAACATAATGTATGCAGATTTAGGGTCATATTATACAGGTCTGGCCCAGGAAGCTCCGGGGTCCTACACCACCGGAGATGCGTTCTAAGAATTTTCTAGGAAATAAATCTGAACATAATGTATGCAGATTTAGGGTCATATTATACAGGTCTGGCCCAGGAAGCTCCGGGGTCCTACACCACCGGAGATGCGTTCTAAGAATTTTCTCGGAAATAAATCTGAACATAATGTATGCAGATTTAGGGTCATATTATACAGGTCTGGCCCAGGAAGCTCCGGGGTCCTACACCACCGGAGAGCGTTCAAGAATTTTTCTCGGAAATAAATCTGAACATAATGTATGCAGATTTAGGGTCATATTATACAGGTCTGGCTTCCAGAAGCTCCGGGGTCCTACACCACCGGAGATGCTCTAAGAATTTTTCTCGGAAATAAACTTGAACATAATGTATGCAGATTTAGGGTCATATTATGCCAGTGTCTAGGCCCAGGAAGCTCCGGGGTCCTACACCACCGGAGATGCGTTCTAAGAATTTTCTCGGAAATAAATCTGAACATAATGTATGCAGATTTAGGGTCATATTATACAGGTCTGGCCCAGGAAGCTCCGGGGTCCTACACCACCGGAGATGCGTTCTAAGAATTTTCTCGGAAATAAATCTGAACATAATGTATGCAGATTTAGGGTCATATTATACAGGTCTGGGACCTTAGATGGCCTAAGATGCATTCTGAGCGATTTCCAACAATTAAATTAACACATCATTTGTCAAATATCAGTATCATATTTTATTCTCTTTGTCATCTTGAAAACACAATAATAATGCTTCAGGCCGATATACCTCGTAGACTAACCATGTTAAAATGATTTAAACTAAACGTCATATCACTTTCCGATCCATATGTCATTTCATGACTGTGAGCATTACCTTTTTGCTGTTTTTGCCCCTGGTGTCGGACCCCTATTCCTTTTTACACCCGGAAAACCCAAGGTTGAGTGTTAACAGAATGAAAGAATTAACTTTTCAGGATGTACATCTATTTATATCCATGTAAATACTGACAACTATGCAAGCCCAGATTTAATTATGATGGGATTTTTTTTTTATACACAAATGGATTAACTGGGTTCTAAGAAAGTAGATGGAAATGAATGAATCAGGAAGTCCTAATTAATTTTTTGCATAAATATTTGCACTCTGACAACGCCCAAGATTGCTCTTTCACATGTACCCTGTTAATGTCCATTACATGGGATATTGCGCTACATGTACATTCTGCGATTAAATTTAAGGTCAATACATTGCTAAAAATTTCTGAGGGACTCTTTCTCCTCCCTGCCTCCGAAATAAATTTGTATTCATTTAAAAATCTGAGTGAATTTGACAAGATAGGTGCATGTACCAGATAGGACATATTTTTAACCTGTAAATATGAAGTCCACTGTACACAAAATTGGCTTGGGTTTTCTTGCGGTTTTGGAGATCAAAATGTCAAAAATGTATCTCATTTACCTGTATAATAAATAGGTCATTATACAGTGCTTTGTACAATATGGAATGGTATTGTACTCGTCCATGTTGTGATGAAAACCCGTATTGGACTCGACGTGTTCGGTGTCTCGTCCAATACGGGTTTTCATCACAACATGGACTTACTGTATAATAACCTCATACATTAGACTAGTGCCCATCCACTGCGCATGACCCGCTATCGCTAAGCTTGTGGACCAGTATCTAATAATGAAAAGACGTAATGGCGGCCAAATTTGAGCCCATACCTTCAACATGGAGTGTTTATGAAATGGCTTGATGCGTAGAGGAAATGCTACAGATCAATGTGAAAACTATCGCTCAAGATATGCGTCTATTTCATCTTGCTTTAGGATTTGATAACTGATGATGTTATATAATGGTATTCAGTAAAAGATTGTTTCTTTTATCGACCTTCAGTTCGGCCTTGTCAAGAACAGGCTGTACAGCTTGACGAGAGTGTCTGTGGATCCGCGTCAGTCCGTAACGTCACAGCAGAATTTTGTTACACGTCACAATACGACGTTATAATGGAATTGTTAATCCGATTGTTGCATAACGTCACAAATACACATCAACAGGTCATGACATCGCCGCTACAGTGAAGGTCGGCATTATTAGAAGCCTGTCGTCAATCGGTCCAACGTTATTAGGCGACGGCGGCCAGTCTACCTCATACATGTGGTATCAAGCAGGTATATTCAAAACAAGGGGAATAACTCTTGGGACCCAATGTGACTTTTATTCATTCTGACACATGTACATAGTAACCCTATTGATGATTCCGAGTCTGTAGATGTTTTTATCTGAGATGACTGAATCAACAATAATAAAGATACACGTCTCATAAACTTAATCATTATGTTCACCTCAAAATCATGTAGGATTAATCAATACATATAGTTTCATGTAGAGTAAAACATGTGGATATTATATAACACTGGTTGAGACTGTAGGTGTATGGGTTGACCTGAATCTAAATGTACACTATTAAATGTTATCTACAAAAGTGTATCAAGAGCAAAGTCCCCCTTGTTTGACTTCTACCCCAATAAGGACTACAATGTACTTGTTGTACATATATTCTATTTCTTAGTTTCACAGTAACATCTCCTCTACTAGTATCAATGCGGGTGGGAGAGGGGAGGGGGTGTATATATCATGGACATATGAGGTCAACTTTTTTACTTTACATGTACATGTATAATGTCATGGAGACAGACTGCAATATTGGAGTTGACAGAAATGCAGGTATCATGTTTTGGAGCGCACTGGTTTTAGTTGTGGTTAATTAGAAATATTACACCTTTTGCTGTTAGTTTACCCTGATTTAAATGAACATACATGTAGTCTTTAATACATTTTGGCATCTGGACACTCTCATTAGGCATGAATATGACATAATCAGACTGTCTGTTAGATTACGTTACCGTATGTAAACAATGGATGCAGCCTTGGTAATGGTCACCGACTGTTATGGATGAGTTGATATTTCATTAATATTCTAACACTAGAGATAGTACCCACATTTAATGAAATAATTCTTTTGATTATTTGATCTTGTGGATCAGTTTGGTATTGTGACTGCTTTTTGAGGTTTTAACGCTATTTTAAACAAATAAATGTATATATGATATTTTGAACTGAAACTCCGGGAGAGAAATCTGCTACTCAAAAAAGCAGCTTTGTTGTGCTTTTCGTGTCCAAATCTGATTTCGGTGGCGCCTGTGTCCCAGATGAAAAACTCACTTTTAGGGGCTCCACGAGTGAACACACATTGATTGTTATTACCCGCACCCTCACAGATATAGGGCACGATTAGGGTGCATTTAATGTGCAAATCGAGCGCATCAACTCAATCTTAATAAATTAATATCCTATCAATGCTCCCCAAACGTACATGTCGCTATATAGGATCTTATGTATTTCAATTGAATTTGGTGTTCTGAGCGCCCATACCATGGATATTTAATAGCATTATGACAGCATGGTCACATCTGGACTCATCCATTTGCAGTCTGAGGGAGGGGAGATAGGTTCACTGTGTCCATTTACACCAATGTTTACACCAAAGATCAGTCCATATATTTACCCCGTATTATGGTGCCACAATGTTGGGACCGCGGCAACATGAAAAGACACCCCACCAGCAAGCCGGCTAATTCGGCTGAGCCAACCAAAAATTCTTTGTCATCAATGTTCCCTTCAAAGAACTATGAAGCGTTCTCGGGATTGGTTAACACGCGAGTTACTGCAAGCCTGTTAGATTCTACAAGCGACAGTATCCAAATGGGGAGCAAATATGATTTAATTTTAATTAGATTGGCATCAAATAAATCAGAGAATGACAATGTTCACAAGGCACAAATAGAGCACAATCTAAAGTTTGGAGAAAACATCCACGGAGTGTGCCACATTGATTGTTATTGTATACCCTAACAGAAATAGGGTGCAATGTATGTCGCTATGTACATGTAGGATCTTACTGATTTCAATTGAATTTGGTGTTAAGAGCGCCCAGGTCATGAATATTTAATATTCTTATGATATCACGGACATATTTTAACTATGTGTACTTTATTGCAGTCATGGAGGAAAGATAGGGTCATTGTCTCCATTTCAACCTAAGGTTTATGCTGGACCAGTCCATATTTCTAACCCACACTATGGCGCCAGTCTCCGCTTGAACCTAAAGGTTTATGCCATGAAGGACCCGTCCATATTTCTACCCCGCATTATGACGCCAGTCTCTGCTTTAACCTAAGGTTTGTGCCAAGGACCGTCCATATTTCTACCCCACTTTATGGCGCCAGTCTGACAGGAGCGCGACAACATCAGTTACATGTACCCCACCAGCGTGGCATGTGTTTCGGCATGAGCAAATTAAAAAGCCCCTACCATTATGTTCCTTTCAAAGTACTAGAAGAAGATCCCTAACAAACCATAAATGACCACTTAGGCTGGTCAATACACAAAACTAATAATAACTTAAAGGTCAACCCAAACGGAATTTTTTTTGGTCTAAAAATCCTTAAAAATCATAGTTCATACTTCACTTTGTATGAAAAAAATATTGAAAAAATTCTAGTCTGATCAGAAACACACGTAATATGGGAGCAAAGTGGCCTTTTCCACACTTTCACAGCTGGGTTGATGACGTCACGCAGGGAAGTTGCCTGAGAAAAAACAGCGGATAACATGGAAAGTGAGTGCAGTCAGAGCTCCGGTTCAGATGTCGATTCGAGCGATATGAGCTGCTTAGATGGAAATATTTTTCGCCAAGAAGATGAAATAGACATAGCGGAGGATGATGACGGGCAAATTAACAGTTGTTTGCAGACCAACGGCGGAATTCAGCCCTATCATTTTGAGCCGTACGGCTCCGATTCTGACAGTGACAACCACTCTGACAACGTGGAACTCGACGACGACAGGATTCGGAGAGGTCGTTTGTTGAATACAGATTGGTATGCAACTTGACTGGAAACCTTATTATCGTCATCTATAAGTGTCCAAATGTCCATAAATTTCAAACTGTATTGAATGTAGTAACGATTCTGTGATGTAACGAACGAGCACATCTGTGTTGTTATTGTTGTTACTGACCGAGGCAGCCTTTTCGAAGGGATAAACTCCGGGATTCGGCAGTATGGACAGTAAACTGTTGATAACTCTACTGATATACGTCCGACTTGAATTTTGTTTGTTTTCCCATAATCCCCATGAAATACCAATTTCAGAATTATATAGTTTGATAAAAAAACTTTGGACATTCATGGCGAAAAGTAAGCCGTGGTGAGTGGATCGGCATTCACATTTGCTCAATTTTCGACAAATTACCTCAATTAAATTGAAATCGAATGATATTCCCACAATCTCAAATGTCAAGGGATTATGAAAGTATAATTATCACTTCTGTATCTACAGCCATTCACTCCAATTGGTGTTTTTTATTTATTTACTTATCAAACGTATATATATTTATGAAAGATCATTTATTATTATTATTAAATAGTATATAATTTAGATAATTTATTTGCGTGAAGTTTGTGCCAACATTTGGCTAAAAACGCATACATAGAATGAATAAAATTGAACATACAAATACAGACATTAAGACACATTGGAACAAATGGTTAAACGTGTATATATGAAATAGAGACTCATCCAGTCTAACCTGTAGGTGCTCAAGCAACAAATGCCACGCGAGAGCGAGCAGGGCATGTACAGCCGTCCCCCTGCCCGAGGCCTCGCTTGCAGGCTAGGTTCGTTCAGCCGATGTCCGTGATAGATTCTCCTTGTCCGATTTCTTTGCCGTCACATTCTGATTGTTCTTACGTTTGATAGTTGGAATAGCTGTTCTCTTTAGTTTTGGTTTGTACCCGAATTCAACTGCTACGCTGTAGATGTCCTCGAATGATGTCTTTCTGTCAAAATGTGCCGAACAAATTATACGAGTACTGGCTCGGGCCCTCTTTCCACACTCTCGTGACACACCTTGGGACTAGCTCTTTTTTTAGTAAATGTTCGTATCTACCACTACATACTGTTTATGAAATAATCTCTGATTGTACATTAAAACAGGAAAAAGCTCAGTCTAATATCATGGCCATACATGATCAAGATGTGATTACAAGGCCAATCCTCTATTTACATGTACTCAAGTACAGGAAGTGAAATTGTCCACCATGAAATCAGGGGGTGAGCAAATTCATATAGGTGAAGAAAATTAAAATTGGCCCACAATCATAATCCATTATTTCCACATTATATTAATTATTTTAGCGGCTGGGTGATCAAATTCGATAGAATGAGAGACTGATTGAATTTTGTCCACAAGATTTGTGGGGGATTTATTAATTAATCACTTTTAAAATTCAAAGGATTTACATCTATAGCTAGAATACACATGTTTAATAAACCGAGTAAGCTTATTTGTAGCGCCTACAAACATTACAATATGTAGTACATACAAGTACAATATCTAACAACTCCCAGGCTTCACGATTGAATAACAAGTTTTTCTTTACCATACATGTATGTACAATGTACATGTAGAGCAGTGCCTGGTTGCAGTCACTCGACTCAATGTCCATTAATTCTTCATGATATCCCCGAGATGGAAAGTTTCCGGTCGAGCGCACACCGTAACTGCATGCTTCCATCATCTGTCACATCGGCTCTCTAACCGCTCGGGCGTAAAGGAAAGTGAGATAGCCCACGAAAAAAAGTTGAGGCTTGAATTGTCACGCTAGTATAGAAATATATGGCTAGAGTCATCGAATCCACATCAGCCAATCAGAGGCATGGCGTACCGATTCCCAGGACTCCATCTCTCAGATCGCATTTTAGAACCATTCCCAGTGAAGCTGAACGGAGCCGCAATGGAGCGAAAACAAACAAAAAACCTGGTAGAGAGGCTCAAGCTGGAAGTAGGGGAGTCTCATAGCTTGGGAAATAAGGTTGAAACCCGCAATACAGGATGAAGTCGGATATTCCGAATGGTGCCAAGATACATGTAGCTAGTAGGACACTGTTTACACAATCATATATACATGTACATGTAAATAAAGTGCTTTATTTTAGGAATAAAGTGCTTTATTTAGGACAGACAAATAGATCTGTAACTACACAGCCTCTCATGATGGTAAAATCTCTTTCTCGCTTCTCCAGAGGCATGCATCCATGATACCTCTGGCTGATACACTGCAACGAGTCTTTATATGGTACATGTACATATCATTTTTGAATAAACTTCAGACCTTTCAAACCCCATGATCCTCAATACTACCAATCGAAAGGCCACTATATACTGTATATACCCATATACTGTAATTCCCTTGTGAGTCAATCAACTTTGTCCATGAATGTGTTTCACTAACATCAAAAGTCTCGAGTCTGTGAGTATTGTGAGTCTGATACTTGTGAGACTGTTATTGTCAACAGATGTCCTTAAATTGTTGGTCAATTAAAATTGAATGAACATGTACTTCCTCAGTGAGTCAATTCAAATTGTGTTTCACTCAAGTGCTTCACTTGTTGGTTAGTCATTGTCAGTTGTTCTTCACTTGTTGATCAGTCATTGTCAGTTGATGTTCTTCACTTGTTGGTCAGTCATTGTCAGTTGATGTTCTTCACTTGTTGGTCAGTCATTGTCAATTGATGTTCTTCGCTTGTTGGTCAGTCATTGTCAGTTGATGTTCTTCGCTTGTTGGTCAGTCATTGTCAGTTGATGTCCTTCGCTTGTTGGTCAGTCATTGTCAGTTGATGTCCTTCGCTTGTTGGTCAGTCATTGTCAGTTGATGTTCTTCGCTTGTTGGTCAGTCATTGTCAGTTGATGTTCTTCGCTTGTTGGTCAGTCATTGTCAGTTGATGTTCTTCACTTGTTGGTCAGTCATTGTCAATTGACGTTCTTCACTTGTTGGTCAGTCATTGTCAGTTGATGTCCTTCGCTTGCTGGTCAGTCATTGTCAGTTGATGTTCTTCACTTGTTGGTCAGTCATTGTCAGTTGATGTCCTTCGATTGTTGAAAATTGCCAATGAATGTGTTCCTCTAGTGAGGCCATCAAAATTGTCCATGAATGTATTTCACTGAAAGTCAATTGTCCATGTGCTTCACACATAGATGATTTATTGTCAATGGATGTCCTTCACTTGCAGGTCACTCATTGTCAATGGATGTCCTTCAATAGTTGGTCAATGGATGTCCTACATGTACACTTGTTCATCAAGCCATACACTTGTTGTCAATTAAAATTGCCACCGAATGTGTTTCACTTAAGTCAATTGCGAGTCTGTTATTGTCAATGAATACATGTCCTTAACTTATTGGTCAATTAAAATTGGCACTGAATGTACTTTCCCTGTGAGTCAATCAAACTTGTCCATGAATGTGTTTCATGCAACATGCTGAAGTCAATTGTTCATGTGCTTCACTTGAGAGTGAGTTATTGTCAATGGACGTCCTTCACTTGTTGGTCAATGAAAATTGCTATCATATGTAATTCTCTAGTGAGGCCATCAAAATTGTCCATGAATGTATTTCACTCAAGTCAATCATCTATGTGCATAACATGCGAGTCTCTTATTGTCCATGAATGTCCTTATATATATTAACAGGGATGAGAGTGCAGGGGGGAAAAAACGAGTCTTGAAACTTTCAGACCAAAGTCAAAAGGTTTTACAAATAAAACTTCAAGGTAAAAAACCTGAAATCAGTTTTAAAACTGACATTTCTCATTCCTGCCTTAACTTGTACCTCAAAATGTATTTTTCTATTGAGTCAACCAAACTTGTCCATGGATGTTTTTCACTCGATACGCTCAATTGTCGATGTGGTTTTAGTTGTATGTCAGATGTCAGTTACTGTCAATGGATGTTCTTCCCTTGTTGCTGATCAATTAAATTCGTTCAGGATGTACACATTATCTCCTCATTGTTTGATGTTCAGTTTTCGCTGTCGAAATTCCAAATTTTAATGGGCACTGGTTGAAAGTACATGTACATGTACATATAAACTATGGCAGTGGCTAACAATTATGAAAAATTTCCCCATCAGTTTTCTGTTTCATTTTGATGGACACTTTCTTATAGTCCATCCGAATTAAATTTGAAAATTTTGCAATGTTAAAGAACTATTTGAACAGTTTAATTCATTTTAAAAAATCTGCCAATTTGCAAATTAAAAACAAAAAAGTGCCAGCTCTCGCATCAATTTATAAATGTACATGTATCCTTTCAAAAACCAATAAACAATCTTTTATTTTAGGGTGCCTATTCTAATAACATATTATTCTATTGGTTGAGTGTCTGACCCGAAGCCATACAATTGTACCTGTATAGAACCAGTCAGGCATGACATGGGCACAGATACGCCCACAAAGCTAATACAAGCCACTCCAGACATAATGATGGAAGTTTAATACCTGTTCAACATACCACCCGAGGCTGAAATGATCATTCACCTGATAATTCATCCAAACACCTCTCAGGAAGTATATAGTCCGATAATCTCCCCATCTCAATCTCTCCCGTTATAATCTGCGAGCAGTATCAGCAGTGATCAGGGCTATCGATAATTGAATACTTGTACAATGTACATGATCACAAGCTCCTTTATTGCAGACCTCTAACCTCACACATACATGTAGGACACGGTTGATTGGATATGGACTTGAATAAAGGTAAATCACACCCCAAATCTATTTATGTACATTGAAGGCCTATAGACATGACCATGCATACGCATCACATGTAACAGGTGATGAACGTTTTCTTATTTTTGCGTTCTACAGCACAGGGTGTCCATAACCCGTCCCAGTACATGTACATGTACAGTGCAAGGAAGAAGCGTACATGTACACCTATTTGTAGAATGATCTATTAGAGAGGTGTTACATGTAAGATTGTAACTCTTGAGTTGTTTGGAATTACATGTACTTACCATCATATCCAAGAAGTGGTTAAAAGTATCAAACTGATCGATGAACAAAATCAAAACAATAATTTTATTGGGAAATGAGTGAGTGAACATTAGATTAACATCAGGTCAAACAGGGCCAACATTTGGTCAAAACAGAAACAACGTTGGTCAAAAGAGAGCCAACATTGGGTCAAAACAGAAACATTGGGTCAAAAAAGAGCCAACATTGGGTCAAAACAGAAACAACATTGGGTCAAAAGAGAGCCAACATTGGGTCAAAACAGAAACAACATTGGTCAAAAGAGAGCCAACATTGGGACAAAACAGAGCCAACATTGGGTCAAAACAGAAACAACATTGGTCAAAAGAGAGCCAACATTGGGTCAAAACAGAAACAACATTGGTCAAAAGAGAGCCAACATTGGGTCATAACATTAACAGGGCCAACATTGCGTCAAACCAAAGGCAACTTTGGGTAAAAACAGAGCCAACATTGGGTCAAAACAGAAACACCATTGGGTCAAAACAGAGCCAACTTTGGGTCAAAACAGAAACAACAGGAGCCAATTGACTCAAATCAATTAAAACAGAGCTACCCTTGGGTCAAAACAGAGCCAGCCTTAGGTCAAAAGAGAGCAAACTTGGGTCAAAACAAAAACAACACGAGTCAAAACAGAGCCAACCTTGGGTCAAAAAAGAGCCAACCTTGGGTCAAAAAAGAGCCAACTTGGGTTAAAACGGAGCCAAACTTGGGTCAAAACAGAAACAACATTGGGTCTATACATTGTTCATCCTTCTAATACTTTGGGGGAACACAGGGAGGGGGGAGATAGAGGGAATGGGGGGAGAAAGAGAGAGGGAAAGTGGGGAGAGTAGGAAGGTACATGTACACTGGTAACAGAGAGAAAGAAGGTATGAGGGGAGAGGAGAAGGATCAATAGTTTTGAATAAAAACATTTTGCGACTTGATGACAGTTCAGCAATGAGGTCAATCAAGCCATCATGAAGGCAACCATTAAAACACTTGGTCCAATTTCAAATACCTGTGGTAACAACTGTAAACTAATGTACAATGTCTGTTGAGATGTAGGTTATGATTGGCCTCCAGCCAGACTAATGTGTAACCTCACAACAGTCTCCAGGTGTGAAAACGGTGTCAAAGATGTGCCCTTGGGGGAAACCTGGCTATCTCACAAATTATCCCTGTCACAGCTTGTAATTTGTCTTCAGGTTAGAGCTCTTCAATCAGTTCGTAGACAGTAATGTAGGCCCTGTATAACATGTGTACATGTAGGCCTACATCTATGCTATGATTTATTTTATTGTCATAAAAACTGGATGAAGCTGCTTAATACCATTATATAAAGTACATGTCAACTACATGTAGATGATTGAAATGTCTCCAGTGATTTGTTTGATAATAACGGTGTCTACCGGTCTAAAAAAAGTATAGAGGCCTGATTACATGTAGACTGTCAGTAGCTCAGAAATAAGTTAATTTCTGTTGCCAGTTTCTTAAATTCATCTAACATGTTTTAAGAATTTTGAGAAAACTGAAATAGTGGATTTTTTTTTTTTTTTTGCTTTCTACATGTACATGTACCTATCTCATGCTGTAAGTACCTGTAAGACAAAGCTAGACAGGTGTTAATTTTGAACCTTGTATAAAGTTATGTACATGTAACTATAAATTTACGCCTTCGTGGAGATGCAATTGTGCTAGTAAATTGTACAGTTACATGTATGTCCAATGTTATCGAGAAATATTGAATTTGAGTTATTACATGTACCTAGATAGATCTTTCAAAGGAAATAAATGTAAACCCTTTTTTGAGTTTGTTTAACATTATAATCCCAATAGATGTACATGTGCACACAGTACACAATGGATCAAGCAGCTTTATTATCTGTCCATGACTTTACCTGATGAAGCAGATCTCCACTCTCTGAGAAAGCTCAAAATAACCCATTTATTTAAGTTAAGAAATAGATACCTGAATGAGGCAATCTTCCCTCCGCCTTCTTCCTGAAATACTCTTCCATTTCTTCCTGATCCGAGAAAATTGGATCATAGTCATTGCTCTCGTCTGATCCGACATCCATGGAGAACTCTGGATCTTGCCGTTCTTCACTCCCTCCCACCGTATGATCCCCATTCGCCACAACACCGGCAACAGAATTATCCGAGCCCAGCTTGGAACTGTCAGACACGGTGTCATTATTGGCAGTACCAGAATTAGTAGCATTAGTCTGGTTGCTTTTCTGTGACAGATACTGAAGATATGTTTGCGCCATTGTGACGGTGTCAACACGAAATGGCACATTATCACCCGACCCCATGGCTACGTTATCTATCTCACGTCGCGTCACCGATGACAGAAGACTGTCCACTGTCGCTGCAGTCATTGTGCTGCTGGTATTTCCATTTGTATCACATGATATTTGAGGATCTGCACTGCCACTATTGCCACTAGCATTACTACTGTCAGACGCGGATTCTACATCTTGATTGACATCCCCGCGAGAGGGACTACTGTTTGTGCTAGACGATGACAGAGAATTCTCCGGGGATACTGACTTCACATTTGAATCCTTGTTGCTTGCCGCTTGAATGAACTCAACTTTATCGTAAAGATAGTCGAATCCATGTTGTGGATGGCTGGATGACTTCGTTACAAAACCTACTTCCTTGTCAGCTGACCTATATATGGGGAGACTGTCCCCATTCTGTGTGGACGAGCGGAGGCTGTCATTATGATTATCTCTGTCGGGGTCTCTGAAGTCGGCACTACACACGGATAATGCGTCCTCTCCAATAACCACCATATCTTTGGATTTGTGCTGTAACGATGACTCCGGGCTGAAAAGTCTGTCTTTGTTGGTATCGGTACCAGTACCTGTACCCACGATACCAGCACCGTTCCTTGGATATACGGGATCTCCCCCCTCCTCTAAACAGCTCTGAACTACCACCTCTTGCTTGACTCGTGCTCCGAGTACTTCTGCTGTCATACTGACCAAACAGACAACAAATGTCAACCAAAACAATGTCCACACGTGACAGACCCACTGACTGACAGACAGGAGGGTGTTCTAATTTGTTTTCTCTTTCTTTTCACATGCAGTACAGTTCAGTCTTTGAGTTTTGCCATGAAGCACTCTCTACTATACCTTGTCGAAGCAGCTGTGTGGAGGCAATACTGTTCACAGCCGTGGAGGGAAACCGTTGAAGCGGATGGGCCTTTCATGATCAACCAAGCGTGATAAACCAGCGGAGTTCTGAGGCAGGCCTCCCAACAGCCCGGATTTCCTGTTAGTCAAACACGCTCCGGTGGGTTTCTATGGCAGGCTGCCTCGTGCCGGCATTTCCCCCTCTGCATACAATGGCCAGTCTGAGAGATTCGCTTGGGTAAAGCCGAGGCTCAGGCAGGGACCCAGAAGAGTCTTCTCAGCAGGGGCTTCGTCTGCCATGTGGATCTGAAAGGAGAATAATGGACACAAAGTCAGTTGAAAACTTTAAATATAGGCCAGGTGCAAGCAAATGGAACGTAAAATTTACTACAGGGTTCTGAAAATGGAAGAAAAAAAACCACTGATGATTAATTTAATAAAATCTACACTAAATATTAGGAATACATGAAATTATGGAAGGACTTCAAAAGCCATTTCTTCCACTGAGCCATAAAGACTGAATTATGTGGAAATGAGGCAGTTAATAAGAGTCAGGTGT